>JAHKKF010530089.1:0-28262 GCA_019740295.1 Labeo calbasu | reverse complement strand
ATTAAGCTGGAGAACCTGCTGATTAACCCCGAAACCCTGGAGGTCAAACTCATCGACTTCGGGTGCGGGGATCTCCTGAGAGACTCCGGCTATACACATTTCCTTGGTATGTATTATGCATCAAACCTGCAGTTTGAGAGCATTTTTTATTTAATAATCATATATGTTGTAGTATTTCAAGCTTACCATCAGGCAAAATCGTTTGTCCACAGGCACACGAGAGTACTTCCCTCCTGAGTATACCGTGTGGCGCCGGTACCACGGGAGACCAGCTACTGCGTGGTCTCTGGGAGTGCTCTTATTCGTCATGGTGTGTGGATGCTTCCCACAAGAAGAAGATCTAGACATGATTGAGCACGACATCTGGTCTGAGCCTGGCTTGTCAGAAGGTAAGATGCCATTCATAACAAATGCCGTCTGTAACTGAAATCATATAAAACAAGTAGGAAAAAGTAACATCTGAGTAATAATGTGGATAATACAGGAATTATACCTGATTTTCTGTGTAAAGGTTTAAGTTATAATCCAACTTTTTTGTCTCTTCCTCTTGTTCATTGTTTTTGCACAGATTGCTGCCACCTGATTCAGTCTCTCCTGCAGCAAGACCCAAGCCAGCGGATGGATTTGAGGGATATCCTTCTGCACAAATGGTTTCAGGTACTGAGCTACAATGATCTAAGAATTAACACTGAAGATATATTCACTTAACATGTTCCCTAAAAAAAATATTTTCTTTAAGAATGCTTGCATTTGTTTTTTGTTGTTTTGTTGTTCCAGGTCACCCAATAAGATGCAAAGAGGACAATGTAAATAGTGCAAATCAAAAGTAAACATTATTTGCACTATTTACTGCCAAAGTTCCTCAAGTCAGCATAGCATCTGAGTGCCGATCCCTCCATGCCTTAGTATCTTGCTGGGCTGACGAGCCTTGGTAGCAACAGAGCTACACTTCATGGCCACAGTCCCGGAATTCCTCTTTTGGCCGTCCCAGAGGTCCCTATGAAAGCCGGTCCTGCCACGGCTGTCCCAGAGGTCTCTGCATCGGCTGACACAGAGTTTCGGGTCTCAGCCTCTCCACCCCTCAGCTTATCATCTGCTGTCAGGGTGGTCATTCAATGCCTTAGCATTTTGCGAGGCTGCCAAACCCTGGTAGCTTCTGGCTCCTTGGTTTGAAGCAGTAATATTTGCATCTTGGCAGTATTACTTGCTTATTTGATGACCACAATTTTAAATTATATATGCATAGATATTATACAAATGTATAATATACTGTATATATTATAGTATTGTATACAAAAACATTGTATATACACATATATATTGTACAAATGTTGTGATGTAATAAAAAATATGAATAAATACATAAAAAAACATTTTGGCTTTAGCAGCCGTATAGGTGTCTGTTTTTTTTTTTTTTTTTTTTAAACCAAAATGTGTCTGTTCTGGTCTCTGGTTCTCAGCCAGCACTTTAATATATATTAATCAGATGATAAACTATGTTTTTAAAAGCTCCATTACATGAACGTGCTTTTGCTTAATAAACTCAAATAAATGATTTCTTTAACAACAAGTACCATGCAAGGGCCCCATTAATTTTTTGTTTTGTTTTCTGGATTGCCCATGAAAATCGTGGCTCAATCTCAATCCCCACTGTCAAACATTTGAAATGTAAATATTCAAATTAGTTGAATTTGTGCCCATCCATAGTGAGAATTAGTATATGGGCCATTCTACAGAATTGGTCTAAAGTCAGAGTTGGGTTTTTTCCAATTTAAGACATTTATGTCTTAAAAAAAAGTATTTTTTTCCAAAAAATTTGTATGTATGCAAACTGTATAATACCCAAGGTAAACATTTCTAGTAATTGTGCAGTTAATTTTCATATTGTATTTTCAAAAAGTTTTGGAATATTTGTCCTCTCCCCAAATTTGTCACCACTGAAACACAGTAATAATAATTTAATTAGAAAGATTATATTGACCTATTATAATTTTGCTTACATCCACATTGTAAATATATATTTTTGCCATTTCATTAAAATTTCTACTGAGGTAAATCCATAACAATTCAATTTTAAACAATACTTTAAGTGTAATTTATGAGATTTGTTGTATTTTGAATCCAATTTTTGGATCATACTGATTTCAAAGTTAAGGATTTATTAGTTTAAATATACATTAAACCAAAAACTATTATAACAACTTATTTGATAATTCAGTATAACTTTATTTTTTGTTTCGGTAGTGACAGTAATGCTTTGGTAGCAACCACATCACATTACAGAATTTTAACTCACTACTTAAAACACTACTAAAATACAAAAAATTGCATAAGTGTACTAAAATTTTGTTTATTTCCCCCAAATATGAAGATTATGTGTTCCCTTGTGTCTCTATGGGAACTCTATGGGATAACGCCCAAAAAACAAAGATGCCACTACTGAAACTCTGCCAAATGTTTTGGTTGTGACTGTTTCAGTAGTGACAATTTTAGATACTTTTCAAGCTAGCTCAAAGATGCTAATCAGCACATGGTTAGCTAGCACAGTTCTTAACAGTAGCACACGTATAAAAACTAAATGTTATGGAATAACTCCCAAAAAAGTGTGCTTAATTGCAGAAAAAAGGTGTTTGTTGGTGATGTTCCTTTACACACAGCTTTTTCAGACTTTTGAGCACATTTACCTCAAAATGATTAGACCTATCTACTCACACCTTGTAGCTATGAGAGAAGGGGACATAGGAATATATCCTGGTCATAAATTTACGGGTTTATTTCAAATCAGTTTCGGCCAATAGAGTAAAACATACACTGTTTTGATAGTGACATAAAATGCTTTCTTAATTTACAAAGAAATATAAAATAAATATTTTTTTGAACTTGACTTTTTAAAATAATCAAAAAGATACTTTTAAGAACAACAACGGAAAAAAAAAAAAAAATGAATATCATTTTCTTAAGTTGAAATTTAGGGGTTAGGGTTCGGGACAGCCACCTCCCAACTGAAAGTACCCAATAAATTATGATTTTATATATATATATATATATATATATATATATATATATATATATTAAGCTTAATAATAGTTTAAATATTCTCAAATATTNGTTAGGGTTCGGGACAGCCACCTCCCAACTGAAAGTACCCAATAAATTATGATTTTATATATATATATATATATATATATATATATATATATATATATATATTAAGCTTAATAATAGTTTAAATATTCTCAAATATTCTTTAAATATAATTATCTTTCAAAAGATAATAGAAGGATCTTTATAAACCTCTAAGATTTCAATACTTAAATGCTTTTTAAATGTGTTTTCTTGGTTGTGGGACAGCAGTTTGCACCAATTCTGTATAATGGCCCATTTAAGCTTTGAAATGGTTACTTTTATTTATTAAATGACTTTCTGAAATACTTAAATCTGTTATTATATATATATATATATATATATATATATATTGAGTATTGAATTTTTTGGTATTTAATATATGCCATATTTATATTCAATGTTCATGGTTATATTCAATATTTATATGCAACAAGGTGCTACTTTCTTGGTTATCATATTAGTCTGCAGTCTCTCTTCTAATAACACTATTTGCTGCCATCTTGCGTCTAAAATGGTTAACGTTACGTAGTAGCGTCCCCAATAAGGTGTACTACTTACTATTTATGTGTACAAAACTAGTTTTTAGTAGACATCCCATTCCAAGCGTCCGTTGCTTTTCCATAATGTAATTTAAAGATAGTAACGGAGGTGTGGGCCTTTAATATTATCCATTTATGAGTGAGGTTATGAGTGAATGGCTGTGTGTCTGTGAGAAAGCGTTAATAAGTGTGTGAAATTACCTGCGTTTGCGCAGCTCTCAACGGTGCTCGGCGGCAGTGTCTCTAATAATAACGAAGATGTAAGTTTAACTAAAAATAACGACATTACGACCTCGCTAATGAGAAATTTTACGTTGGACCTTGATAGTTTTCTTGATAAAGTCAAGGGGGCAGCGCTAACAACAAATGTGTTTAGGCTATTTTACTCTGACCATTTTCGTCTTTCTATCTGTGTGTGCGCGTACACGTGTGAGAGAAAAACATAGAGCGTGCTTTCCATTGATAATAAACGGCAATTAAATAAAAAGGTGTGACTTTGTCTTATTGTTTCTCATATTTATTTATTTTCTCATATATATTAACCGGTTTTGGCTGCAAGGGTATATGAAATAACTGAAATAATTTGGCGCACTAACATGGACCTGCAATGTGATCAAAACCTGCCTGGAACTACTTTAGCAGTACAATTTAAAAAGGAAATGTTTTGTTTATTGTCATTGACTTCGCTGAACCCCTCTTTAATCAGCAAATTAAAGGTAAAATGTGTAATTTCTGCACCGCTCGTTTCAACGAAATTACAGTGTTTGTTTAGTAATATTTGTTTAAAAAAATACTGATAATCCCACCATGTTGCTGTGTTGGACAGGGATGGTGAAACAGAAAATTGTGTCGAACGTTTTTGGGAAATCAGCCTAGAAGTCTTTCTTGTTTTTGTTTATTAACAGATGTAGGACACATTTAAACAGTGAAAAATAATTTAAGTTGAATCTGAGCTGTCAACCAATTAAGTGTGAAACTCTAATGAGGTTCACCTGCTACTCATCAGAAACTTTTAACAAGACCTGTTGTGAACAAACCTTCAGTATCTTGTGGAGAATTTGACAAGCCTGAGGTTTCTGCTGTTGTTATTTTTGTCTGTAAAGTCTGAAAAATGTTTGCTTGTGGAGCAGCCAGTCTGGAAAACATCATGACACCCAAAGGGTTCTCCAGGCAAAATCTACCACTAACCCCTGGAAGAATCCCAAAGTTCACCATTCCTCCCAAGTTGTCCATGTCTCCTCGACTGCGTCTTCAAAAAGAAAAAGATGAGGACACATATAAGCTGTTATCTCCAGAAAGCCCAGAAGAGCAGTCACCTGGACATCAGACTCCCACTGCTTCACCATTCATTTCTGCCAAACTTCGTTTCACCCCTAAGATGAAGCTAAAACGCCTGCGGAAATCTGCCACAGAGGATCTCTCAGACCCTTCAACGTGTGCAGCCATGTCTCTGGAACACGTCGGAAAGGTCGCCACACCTTATGGCTTTCGGACCTTGGCTGCCAGTCCCAACGTCAGCCGGAGAGAGTCCTTATTTCATAAGCAGGGACGATGCACAGAAAGGAGAGCACCGGTGGACTCCTTGACTTCACCAACATCTTCAAATTTGACATTCAATTCTACAAGCAACAGAAATGGCTCTGCTAGAAAGCTGCAAGACAGTCCGAAAGACTGCTGTTCCCCTCGGAAGTCCAAGAGAGAAGGCTTGGAGATGCTCCTAAACAAACCATTGACTGTCTTGAGGAGTCTCACTCCCAAAAGAAAGAACCCTAACCAAAAACTTCAGCTATAGAAAGAGTTGTAACTGATACCAGCATTAGCATAGCATACTGTCTTTCACACTGTGCTTTTTGACAAAACTCTTTTAAATGTCAAAAAATAAAAGCTTTTCAATTTTAACCTGTGCACTTTTTTTTTCCCACAGAGATGTAGTGAAAGCAAATTATTAATGCCAAGCCTCACAGTGTGTCCTATAAAACTCTTAAAGTGATTTTGTCAAAAATAAAAATAGTTTTTCACCACGTGTGAAGATGCACTCTGGCAGGGTTGCCAAGGTGCTTAAAGTACTTGAATTTGACTTTTTGAAACTTAAGGCCTGGAAAACCACTGAAAATAGCAATATTCCTGAAGAGGGACTTAGTGCTTGAATTATTGAAAGTATCTATGAAATAAGTGTTTTTTTTATTTTTCAAAAAGCACATTTCTTTTTATACAAATTCATGCAATTCAGAAAACCTCACCTTTTTTTTTGCTTATTTCGGTTAATGCCAGAGAACTAGCGAGCAAAGCAGTAGTAGTACTGACAATGTCTTGTAAGTAGCTGATAGGACTGGCTAGGACGCGAAAAGAGAAATAGATAAACCGAATCAATTGAGTGAGTCATTTATGCTGGAACAGCTCCAATTAATTCAAACTCATGACTTTGATCATTAATTTCAAGCAATTCACTATTAAAATTCAATCTTTTTTTTCAAATTTCGATATCACTTGTAATGACTTTAAAAAACAGGTAGTGATGGGTGAAGCAGAGCGTTTAGAAACTCTGAAGCAGTTAAACCATTGCATCGCAAAACGATTCACTGTTTCGAAGCACACCATTGATTGCTTATCGCAGATCATTTGTTTCATATCAGGACTTCAGATCATGTGTTGCAAATCGTTTGATTTGGATCAGGACTTTGGAGCAGGTTCGCGAATCATTAGATTTAGATCAGACTGGGTTCGTGAATCATTTTCCGCATTAAATGATTCAAATCAAAGATACACGATATGCAAAGTTCCAATCCAGGTCAAATGACTCGCAGTCTGCGATCCGAGTCATGATTTTAAATGACGGTTCACGAATCATAATTCAGATCGGAACTTCAAAGCATGGATCGCAAATAATTTAATTTCAAACAGAACTTTGGGTTCACAGATCGTTTGCTTTAGTTTTTAATTTCGGAATGTGAATCATTTGAACTTTGCGTATCGGGACTTCGGAGCTCATACCGTGAATCATTTGATTTAGATCGGAACAAGTTTGTGAATCTTTTCACAATACGCAAAATTCCAATCTAAGTCAAATGATTCACGATCCGCAATCCGAGTCCCGATCTGAAATTATGGTTTACGAATCATTACTCTGGAATTCAGAGCGGGTTCGCATATCTTTTGCTTTAGTTCTTAACTTCGGAATGCAAATCATTGATCGGGACTTTGGAGTGGGTTCATGAATCATTCGACTTAGGATGGGACTTTAAATTACCTATCACAAATTACTTGATATATATATGTAAACTTTGCATATCGGGACTTCGGCGCTCATATTTGTAATAATTTGATTTAGATCAGAACGGGTTCGTGCATCATTCTGCGAATGTAACAGTTCAAATCAAAGATTCGCAATACGCAAAGTTCCAATACAAGTCAAATGATTCGTGACCCGCGCTCTGAATCCTGATCTGAAATGATGGTTCGCGAATCATTATTCAGATCGAGATTTTAGAGCATAGAGCGCGAATCATTTAATTTAGAACAGAACTTCAGAGCGGGTTTGCGAATCTTTTGCTTTAGATCTCAATTTAGGAGCGCAGGTTTGCACTGATTCATCGTTTGATTCAGACGGCGATTCCTTTGTTTCACATCAGGATTTTGGAGCGATTTCGTAAACTTTTTTGGGATTTTTTACTTAGACAATAGAAAACAAACCATTAAGACAGTACAGATATAAAAACAAAAAGAAAAAAAGAAAGTATACACAAACGCAAATCCCTTAAGAACATTAACTGTGGCTTTACTATAGTAAAAGTGTAGTATACTTTGTAATACTTTAGGTGATACTTCGCAGTTAGTGCTGTGCAAAGATTAATCACATCCAAAATAAGTTTTTGTTTACATAATATACCAGTGTGTACCCTGTATATTATGTATATATTTTGAAAATATTTACATGTATTGTATGTATATATTTTATTGATATAATTAATATTATATATAAACATATTTAATATATAAACATAACATTTTTCTTAAAAATATCCATGCATGTGTGTATTTATATACAGCACACACACATTATGTAAACAAAATTTTTATTTTGGATGCGATTAACCATTTTTTATTAGTGTATAATGCAAAACAATGATGAAAATATATATTTTAGGTATGGGAGTGCCATGTTTTTAGTTTTGATATTTAAGATAGATCCATTGGTTTAGTTGTATTACACAGACCTGGCAAACCTGCATTTTGGTAGTTGGTTGCCACAGGGAAAATCTGCATGCTGCAAACTAAAGAAATATTATGTAGTACTGAAGTGTTAGTAGTATGTTTTTTTTATATTCTCATCCCAGCAAGAAAATAAAACTTCAAACATGACATTTGGTAAGAAAACCAAACTTTTTCCGCCCTTTTTTATTAATATCATAGTCCTTTAACATAGTTACAATCTGTTTTTATGAAAATAAGTCAGTAGAAAGAATTCTTTAAAAAGTCCATCAAGTCAAGTCCTCCGTTCGTACGGTCCTGCTTTCTGCACCTCTGTGCATTTCAAACATGAGATAAAAACTCACAGACCCTCTGTAAAGTCTCGGCTCTGCTCTGAAGAGCCACAGCATCCAAATAGGACAGAGCGTCAGTCTTTATTTATGATGGGCACGGGGGGAAAGGTCTGTTCAACATGAAAAGATAAAAGGCTTGAACCTGAAGACCCCTATCTGCTTTCCACTATTCCAAAATGAACCGCCAAACTTGGTAAAATCTTTAATCAGTTTAAGATCCCTGTACTTCATGTTACAGTCTGGGTTCGCTACCGTTAGTGGTAATTGCTCTTTGAAGTACATTACCATGAATTTAATAGGTGGGCCGTTGGGGAATATTAAGTAACCCTCTCCTTTAAGGCAGTCTTGTCTTGTTTGTACATCTGTCAGTCTATGCCAGTCCGGATGTAGATTCTCCAGGCTTAGCCGCCCCCACTGCGCTCGTCCACACGCGTAACCAAACTCTCAGGCTTGAAATAGCCGAGAAGTCCAGTGGTTAGAAATAGTAGAGGCTCGTCTCCCAGGCTCCACTGCATTTGAGTCCAGAGAAAGAGTCGTGCCCCTACAGGCGGAGAGTGTTTGAGCAGGCTGCCCCTGGAGCAGATGATTGGCAGGTAGTCTCCAGTGACGTCACAGTCGCAGAGGGGGCGTGGTTATGCTGGGTGTGGTTGGCGTGGAGACGAGGGTTTGTCCTCTCAGTCGCTGTCAGATCCTACTGCAGACGGTTTCCGTTTTCTCTTTGAAGCTTTGGGTTTGGAATCCTCTTCCTCCTGGAGCGAAGTCAAAAAAGGCCGTTTTAAACACACGATGAGTAGTAAATGATAATATGATGCTGTCATGATGTGAGTGTGCATTTACCGAAGCACTGCTGGACGCGCTCTCCTCTTCATTGCAGGGTTGAGGAGCCGCACCCTTGCGGGATCGTGGCGAGGACGCTGGGGCTTTGCGTCGAGGCTTATGTTGTTTCGAGGAATCCTCATACTCCTCAGCCAATGAGAAAAGATCACTGAACCTGGCAGAAGAAACGATGAACAGTTAGTCAAGAAAGAATTAGAAAACATAATAAAAGAAATGATAACTGTGCTTTATCAAGCAAAACGCACCTCATTTTGTGCGCTTCATCGCAGCTGGCCTGAACATGCTGTAGGGCCTGTAATATGGGTGTCTGGGAAAAGACTGATACACCAACAAGAATAATTCGAGAGCATTGTTTAAATCAATATGAATGGTAAATGAGACAACAAGGCTGCTAAGTATACAGTTTACAGTTTGATATTGAACTCACAGTTGTTCTTGGTGTTGCTGAGATTGAGTCTCAAACTGTCCAGATGTTCCAGCATCTGTTCCAGGGTCAGCTGAGCCAGTTTACTGCTGGAGCTCCTTAAACTATACAAAAACACAACTCCTCAAATGTGTCTCTTTAAAATTTTCACTATTTTTTTTTTTTTTAAGTTTGAGGTCAGTAACATTTTTTAAAATGTAAGTCTCTTATGCTCAACATGCCTGCTTTAATTTGATAAAAAACACAGTGATATCTGTGAACTATTGTTACGATTTTAAATAACTGTTTTCTATCTTAATATATTTTGAAATGTAATTTATTCCCGTGATGCAAAGCTGAATTTTCAGCATCATTACTCCAGTCTTCAGTGTCACATGATCCTTCAGAAATCATTCTAATATGCTGATTTGCTGCTCAAGAAACATTTATTATTAATGTTGAAAACTGTTCCCCTGCTTAATATTTTTGTGGAAAACGTGGTATGATACATTTCACGATGTGGAATGATACAGTTCAGGGTTCTTTAAATGGGAACTTACTGACTTGTGAACAGTTATCAAGCTTTAGAATGGTAGTGTGTGTATAAATAGAACACTGCCATTCAAAAATTTGGAATCAGTAAGACTTGTAATGTTTTTAAAGGCGGCTCAACAAGAAAAAACTGTAACATTGCGAAATGTTATTACAAAATAAAATAATGGTTTCTACTTTTATATACTTTAAAATGTAATTTATGTAATGTAATTTATTCCTCCAGTCTTATGAGTCATATGATTCTTCAGAAATTATTCTAATATGCCGATTTATTATTAGAATTATCAATGATGAAAACAATTGTGATGCAAAACATTGTTTTTTTCAGGATTCTTTGATTAATAAAAGGGTAAAAAGAACAGTATTTACTCAAAATATAAATATGTTCTAACAATATTAGTCTTTGCTATCACCTTTTATCAATTTAACACATCCTTGCTGAAAAGTATAATTTTATTTTTTCAAAAAGAATAAAAGTGTACCGACCCCAAACTTTTGAACGGTAGTGAATATTGTTAGAAAAGATTTCCATTTTAAATAAACGCTGTTCTTTTAACTTTCATTCATTCAGACACTGAAGAATGGAGTAATGATGCTAAAATTCAGCTTTTTGCATCACAGGAATAAATTTGATTTTAATGTATATTAAAATAGAAAAACATTATTTTACATCATAACAATATTTCACAATATTACATTTTTTTCTGTATTTTTGATCAAACAGACGCAGCCTTAATGAGCATAAGAGACCTATTTAAAAAACATTAAAATCATACTGATCCCAAACTTTTTAACGGCAGAGTACTTTGATATGACTTGAATTTTTTCCCAGTTAGAGAATCATTTTGATTCAGTAGATGCAAAATGTTTACAGCAAGTAAAGATTTACTTAAAATAGTATTTTCCACAATTATTTCTTGCATGAACACACAGAAGCATGTTTAATAATTCTTTGAAATATATTTAATAATAGATCTGTGAAATAATTCAGCAATATTGGCTATTTGCTACTGAGGCTTAAATAAAAGATGCTGTTAAATATTTCTGTCTTATTGCCATCATACTTACAAGTCAAGATAGTGAGTGGGCAGAAAACTGCCCCACTGGCAAGATCTTCATAATATTCATAATTTTACAATATAAATATTTAACCTATTTCATGTTTAGCCAATAGCCATCTGCGTTTAGTTTTTATTACAGCTTGGGCCAGAGCCGTTGAGCTCGGTAAAGACGGCATTTGACATTGTATGAAAACCACAATCTCATCCGTATCGCTATAAAAGATTGCATTATGTGTAGAATTCGAATGTGTCAGATACATTTTATGGTCTATAACGCAGCGTGAAACCGGACTTCATTCGCCCAATGGAAAGCATATTTACATTCGTTCCCTATCCCCTATATAGTGCACTACGTGCCATTCACCCTACAGAAAATACTAATTCTGTGAAAAAGAGCATTTAATTGGACAGAAAGTTTGATGAGAAGCTGAAGTACAGGGTGATGTCATCAAAACCTTTGAAGTTAGAAACTGTAAGTTTTGAATGCTTATATCTTCTAAATGCAAACTTTTGTCATTGTTTTGGAGCACACTAGCTTATAGATAACATACTCGTACTAAAAGCCAAAAAACTTTAATTTTGATTTCATTGGTACTTTAAACACTCAGCACCCATCTATTAGTTCTGAGGTCACAGGAGGGCTGAATGTGTCATTACCTCTGTCGTTTACGGGGCATGTTGTTGTTCTTGATGAGCAGGGCTTTGATGTGTTCTCCCAGCAGGTCGTCGTGTTTCGCCGCCCAGTGCCGCAGGATGCTGGTGGTGAACTGATCCTCTTGGTGATAAGGTCGGCTCAGCACCATCTTCACCATCTCCTCACTCGGCCTTCAGCAGAACACAAAGAAAAAAAAAAAGAAATGATGACTCTGTCCCACAACAGACAAGAATAACAAACTTCTGAGTGAAAATACTTACTTCTCTCTGCGCAACTGCAGCAGGAGGCAGGACAGAGCTTCAGGATGTTCTGTGTGTAGAGATACAAGAGGATTATTGGTGGACTGAGTATGTGTAGAGTGACAGTGTGTTTATGAAGAGAGATGCTCACCCTTGTATTTGAGGTGCTGTAAAATGGGGATGATGGTCTCCAGAGGGATACTGTGCGCCAGGAAAAGCTGCCATGTGCTGTACTGCTCAAACGTCTCCCAGTCCAGAGACTGAACTATAACACACAGATGCGCAAAACAAAATTAGCCTCACAAAGCAATGGAAGAATGTCTGACACATTTAGACAGACACACACACTAGATTTCACGCAAAAGCTTTTAACAGAGTCTGTTTGATGTCCACATTTGTCAGGATGAAAAACTTTTCCATTAAAGAATCAGTTAACTTCCAGAATAAAAATTTCCTGATAATTTAATTGCCCTCATGTCATCCAAGATGTTCATTTCTTTTTGACTGAAGGAAGACAGACATTGAGTTTTTTTGAGGAAAACATTTCAGGATTTTTCTCAATATAGTGGACTTCAATGGGGATCAGCGGGTTGAAGGCCCAAATTGCAGTTTCAATGCATCTTCAAAGGGATCTACACAATCTCAGTTGAGGAATAAGGGTCTTATCTAGCAAAACGATTGGTCATTTTCTAAAAAAAAAAAAAAAAATTATATATAGTACAGAGTGTTTACAAATTGAACGTAAAGGGAGTGCTCCTAATCTTAGCTTGTTACCTGTATAAAAGACACCTGTCCACAGAAGCAATCAATCATTTAGATTCCAAACTCTCCACAATAGCCAATGAACATCTGAATGATTCAGAGGAGAACTGGGTGAAAATGTTATGGTCAGATGAGACCAAAGTCGAGCTCTTTGGCATCAATTCAACTCGCGTGTTTGGAGGAGGAAGAATGCTGCCTATGACCCCAAGAACACCACCGTCAAACATGGAGGTGGAAAAATTATGCTTTGGGGGTGTTAAAGGGACAGGACAACTGTACCGCATTAAAGGGACGATGGACTGGGCCATGTACCGACAAATCTTGGGTGAGAACCTCCTCCCCTCATCGGAAATGGGTCGTGGACAGGTACTCCAGCATGACAATGACCCAAAAACACATGGCCAAGGCAACAAGAAGTAGAGAAGAAGTACATTAAGGTCCTGGAGTGGCCTAGCCAGTCTCCAGACCTTAATCCCATCGAAAATCTGTGGAGGGAGCTGAAGGTTTGAGTTGCCAAAAGTCATGCCCCTTAATGATTTGGGGAGGATCTGCAAAGAGGAGTGCGGCAAAATCCCTCCTGAGATGTGTGCAAACCTGGTGGCCAACTAAAAGAAACGTCAATTGCCAACAAGGGTTTTGCCACCAAGTACCAAGTCATGCTTTGCGAATAAGTTGAAAACTTATTTCACTCATTAAAATGCAAATCAATTTGTAACTGTAATTTTGTTGTTTATTCTGTCTCTCATTGTTCAAATAAACCTACCTTTAAAATTATATTTAGACTGATCATTTTTTGTCAGTGGGCAAACATACAAAATCAGCAGGGGAATCAAATCATTTTTCCCCCACTGTATGGAGAAATATCCTGGAATGTTTTCCTCAAAAACCCTAATTTCTTCAATTTAAGAAAGCAAAACATTAACATCTTAGATGACATAGGGGGTGAGTAAATTATTAGAAAATCTTTATTCTGGAAGTGAATTTTTTTTTTTTTTTTTTTTTTATTAAATATGTTTTAAATGTGTTCAGTGATTGTTATGTTCCAGCTACACAGACAAAAGTCAGAAACATTTATGAATTAGTTTTTTACTTTATATGCATTACAAAATCAAGACTTCACACTAGTTATTTTAGTAGCATAAAAGTTATTCAAACTGGTAATAAATTATAAAGTAAGCAAAAAAACCTGAAGCGGTTCATGTTATGCACTTAATTTTGTATTCATGTCAACATTTCACTTTAATTACAACACCTGTAACAAATTTAATCACACAAAGATATTTTTTGCACCTTATCTTGAATTTGTTTGGTTTTTTTGATCATTTTAGTGGCACTTTATCTCAAGCCCCCATTAATTTCCTAATTTGGCATTTGGTTTGTTTGGTGTAACCACACAATTTGAAGAGAGACTTATGGTGTCAGATGGAGAACCACAAGATCTTAAAAAACACTGTAAACTTACTGAGGATGTTGAGGACTGAGTCTTTACGGAACATCACCAGATTTCCCATCATCACATGACACATCAGCTCCTGAAGCTGTAAGGCCAAAACAAGAAGGAGAGGTTAGAAGTCATAAGAAGAAAAATTCATCTGAATTTAATCAGTGTTAAAGGGATAGTTCAGGCCAAAATGGGATTTTTTTTTCGATCATTTACTCACCCTCATGTCATATAGTACTCGCGTGACATGCGAGAACCACTGAGGTTCTCGTGCATCAAACAAGTAAGACTAAGCTTCTTTTTACCATATGTGATG
Organism: Labeo calbasu; assembly: GCA_019740295.1. Taxonomy (NCBI): domain Eukaryota; kingdom Metazoa; phylum Chordata; class Actinopteri; order Cypriniformes; family Cyprinidae; genus Labeo; species Labeo calbasu. Next base: position 13,787 of record JAHKKF010530089.1, on the reverse strand, counting down.
CACTCTGTGTGTTGATCAGTGTTTTTATTTGAATAATAGCCTAAATTAAATCTGTTCATCTTTATGAATGAAATGATTCATTGTGAAGCATCAGCGTTTTGTTGTAACAGACTTTTAAATATGCGACAAAAATTTCCCAGGTTTCATTAAAATATCTTCATTTGTTTTTCAAAGGTGAGTGAAAGTCTTATGGGTTTGGAATGACACAAATGTGAGTAAATGGCAATTTTCAACTTTTGGGTGAACTTTCCCATTTAATGGTGTATATTTGAAACCTGTGCTGAATCAATGACAGCCACGATCATGTTGAGGAGCTCTCCACTACGCAGTGTCTCATCTGGGAACTGTAAATTGCAGACACAGAAAAGGTCAAACAAGGCTGTGAAAGCCTCTATTGCAGGCACATAGTGTTGGAGTACGACGTGCGTTACCTCTGAATAGATGGAGGGGGTTAGGTAGCACAGGAGCCTCACATCATCCTCCTGACAGGCCTTCATGTCCATCATCAAGCAGGTGTGCAGGTCACCCAGAGCCGTGGCCTGAGCAAAGGACTCGTACAGGCTCATTTTCCCCGATGCCGCTTTGCTGCAAAGATGCACAAAACAGTCTACTATGAAAACAGAGCGTTCAGAGTAGGATTGCACAATTAACCGATTATTGGCCTTCCAATACGGCTTAGTGTAATCAAAGACTATAGAATACCCAAGACTTGTCACTCGTATAGTTTTGAATGGGGAAAGATGCAACGATGCAAGTCAGCGCGTCACAGTTGCTATAAAACAGTCAGCGTTCTGAGACGTGCACTCAGTACTGCGCATGCCTGAAAAATACGCTTTTTTAACGCTATTGGAGCATAAGGGACGACATTTATGAGGCAGTTTGTTGTCAGATTTCACTGGTAATTTCAAATATGAATTTTAACCATAAGCTTGGTGAACAGTTTTGGAGAATTTGATGCTCCCCCATTCAAAGAGATAGGAGCTGCACTTGCCTGCCCGAGAGGCAATTCAAAGATGGCCGCCGAGTGAAATGGCTTGCCTTAAAGGGACTTTTTTGTAATCAAACTGCACAGGGTGCAATTTAATTAAATATATGCTCTGTATTAGAGGTCCTCATGGGTCTGCTTGGATCAGGGCAGGTTTGGGTCCAAAACTTTGTTGAGTGCTTTAGTCATTTGCTCAGTATTTGTGACCTCGGGTTTTGGATAATTTAAAATCAATGTGGTTTTTCCAAATGGACCCAATCAGACGCATTAAACTATCCCAGATGCATGCCTGCAATATAGTTATTTTTGCTTTAAATAAGATAAACAATTAAACAAAAATTCATAATTCTTGTCACCAGTGTCAATATCACAAAAAGCTAATACAAGCCTAAATGAAAAAAACTCAAGCTCACTGAAGACCAGTAAACAGTCAGTCAATAAGAAACTTATTACAAGTAATAAGTCAAAAACAAATACATTAGAACAAAAAACTAAGAAATGCTACATATAAAGTAATCAAACATACAAAACACTGCATATTCTTCACAGTGTAAATTAAATATACATTTCTTCTTAATTACAAAAGTGATTTGGTCAAGAGCAGTGAGAGGTTCTCTCTTTTGTTGTTTGATTAACATGAATGACAGACAGCAGGAATATTAAACTGCTGTCACTTTAAGAGCTGCCCGGATCCAATATACTGTTACACACGTGTTTTCTTTCTCAGCCGTTTACTTTTACTTAAGACCTAAATAACTGTTTATGAGGATATTTTGACACATACACATGTATATTTAAAGGATAACTCCACTTCCAGAACAACAGTTTACAGATAATGTACTCACCCCCTTGTCATCCAGTCATAAAGAAATTGTGTTTTTTGAGGAAAACATTTCAGATTTTTTTTTCCATATAATGGACTGATATGGTGTCCCGAGTTTGAACTTCCAAAATGCAGTTTAAATGCGGCTTCAAATGATCCCAAATGCGGGCGTAAACGATCCCAGCCAAGGAATAAGGGTCTTATCTAGTGAAACTGTCGGTTATTTTCATAAAAAAAAAATTAATTAAATACTTTTTAATCTCAAACGCTCGTCTTGCCTTGCTCTCCCTGAACTCTGTGTAATCAGGTTCCAGACAGTTAGGGTATGTCGTATTTTCTCCAAAAAAAAAAAAAATCAAAAATAATTTAAAAATCATCCAACATCACTGCAGAAGTTCTGACCCAATCTCTGCAAAGTGAACATGCAAAGGAGATCAAACACCATTAACAAAAAAGGTAAAACAGCAATATAGGACAATTTAGAAGTTAAGGAAGAATATGACATGGGAGTTTTTCGACATGCCCTAAATGTCATGAACCGGAAAAAAACAGAGGTCAGGAAGAGCAAGACAAGATGAGCACTTGACATTAAAAAGTATATAAATTGTGTTATTTTTATAAAAATAACAGATCGTTTCACTAGATAAGACCCTTCTTCCTCGGCTGGGATCGTTTACAACCATATTTGGGATCGTCTGAAGCCGCATTTAAACTGCATTTCAGAAGTTCAAACTCGGGGCACCATATCAGTCCATTATATGGAGAAAAATCCTGAAATGTTTCCCCTCAAAAAAAAAAAAGTTTCTTTACAACTGATGAAAGAAAGAAAGACATGAACATCTTGGATGACAAGGGGGTGATTCCATTATTTGTGAATGGAAGTGGACTTCTCCTTTAACCGTTCAAGGCCTATAAAGCTGCAAAAATAACTCTGTTACCGTTACCCAATACTCCTGCGCTCTATGAACACGTCTTCACGTGTGTGCGCCTCTCTGACAGTGCTCAGAAACAGTGTCTCGACAGTACGTGCATGTAGCGAAATGAATTTTTTTTGCTGCTGATTTCGTTTCAACAGCTTAAAATCACTTGTTTTAAACCGCAATGTTTAAAAATGCATGCAAACAATACGTTTTCATGATCACGTAGCATGTGAGCATGTAACCATGATAGAGATGATGGTCCAAAATCTCTACCAGTGGACAAATTTCTTTGTGGAAGTAAATTTCATGCCTACCCCTACGAGGAATGCTGATAAACAATGAGAACAGCCTTCTATGTTTGCTCTCTTGAGTTTGTTTTCATTACTTCCATACTGCTTCGCTACACTAAACAGCCAATCAAAGTGATCTCCCTCAACGGCAGTCTCTGCTGCCAATTCAACATGCTCAATTGGCCAAAAAGCTATCGACGGGGTCATTCTAGTGCTAGTGGGCAGACAGATGTTCAACTAAAGCCTGACATTGGCAGACCATCAGCTCGGTGTGTCTCGGCTTTAACAAAACAGAAACCATCCGACTGGCAATATATGTTGTTGCTCATCACTTGTCACTTGGATGATATTATTTGACCTGTTCGACCCTACCTAGCTTTGAGGTAGTAGAGCAGATGATAACCGATTTTCGGCTGTTTCTGGTACAGCTCTGCGAGCAGGTCCAGCAGGACAGAGAAGCCGCTGTTGTCCTCTTGCATCTGACACAAGTTTCTGAAGATCAGACACACCGGCTTACACACGGACTCCTCCAGTGACCTGCACACACACAGCAACCCATTAGCCCCTTCATTAAGAAAAATCAACAATAGTGACAGGAAAATATGGAGGGGAACAGAATCAGGACCAGGGCTCTGAATCAGTTCATGGAGCGAAAACTAAAACAGGAAACAAACAAAATTGACAGGAACAGAAACGAAATCAAATTTTAAAGTTCCGAACAGAATCGGAAATTTCAAATGGCCATTAACCGGTTAATAACGTTATTTTATCGTTCCATTTCATATTTGAAATTCAAATAGTACGGCCTATGCAAATGTGAGCTGATGCATCCAACGAGTGAAATGCATCATAGGTAAATCGCACTGGCGTTAGAGTTTATCTGAGGATAGTGTAAGGATTCAGCAGAAAACAGAATAAAACTATAGGCTTACATAAAAAGGAATATATAGGCCTACACATGAAATATTCCACTTAAATCACTGACAGATTAGCAAAGCAAAAGAAAAAGAATCTGCTGAATTTCAGTTTATTGTGACGCGATCCAAAGTTGAAGGAAAGGAAAACGACATGGCAGAAAGTAGGCTAGTTTTCTTTATTTTGCAAAAGCTTGACAGTTTTGTATGATGTGTTGCTTTTATCTGTACGGCCAACCCGCCTTGGTATGAGCGTCGTGCCGGCGCCTCACGAGCACACGGACACAACATATTTTTGCGACAATGCAGCCTGTTCATTATCAAGATAAAGAAACATAAAAGTTACATTGCTACGGTGTACAATCTGTCGCGTTCAGCGTGACCACTGTCTCACTGTGGTGATATAGTTAATGTGAAAGATGATGTTTTACGTTGATGCTAGTGAAGTACAAAGGCTATTACACAATAAATAATATTTTAGCCTACATTATTTCTAAATTATTTAACGTAAAAAAACAACAAAAAAAACACGACGTGAGCCTATGTGACTTATGTTTTTTTTTTTAAACATTTTTAAATATCTTTAAAAAATACTTTAATGTCTTGAAAGCATTAACAGATTTTTTCCTTGTTTAGTAGCCTACATTTGGCCAAAATCTAGAAAAGATGATGCTGTATTGCTATGACTAATGCACAGCAGATACCAGATCTCTTCCTGTTTTTTTCTTTTTCTTTCTGAGTAAAGAAAACACTGCACTTTATCATCATCATTATTATTATTATTGTAATAGATAAAGAATACAAAAAAAAAAAAAATATTCACCATTATTTTTCCTACTCAAACCGGTTTCAGAACGATAATAACACAGAGGAACACAAGAACAGAAACCAGAAACTGCTCAGAGTCCATTTTCAAGCCCTTGATTGGGACACAATGCAGACTGGAACACTAGTGGTAACCACTAAACAATGTGCAAACCGACTCGACAGGAAGTTGAGAAAGAGACTGAAACATACTCTTCTGTGATCTCCTCAGGCAACACATCCCCTCTGAAGTGGCCCTTAAAGAGTTCAGCCAGACAGGAAGCTAGAGTAGACATCTGCTCTGAGTCAAAATCCTCCTGAAAGAGGACAAATGATGTGTATCATAAGCAGTATTTAAAGCTCAAATCGAAATGTTCACCCTGAGCAAAGCTCACCTCTAAAATAAGATCCACAATTTCCTGCATGACCTCACATTGTGTTTCTGTGTCACTGAGAGAGAAAGAACAGCACAAATTGAGACTCATGCAATTGAGATCTTATTATAACTGTAATACATGGTATTAATCATGCGTCTCACCTTCCTTTCTGCAGTTGCAGAACCCTCTCTTTAAGTGCTTCGTCCAATTGGTCCACGAAAGGTGTGATGTCAGCAGGCTCGTCGATGTAGGTTTCCTTAAGCTGATGGAACCTGAACTCTCTCTTTTTACCTTTAGATAAACAAGGGTTCATATCATGATGGCACTGATACGAACTGAAAATACAAAAGTGGGTCATGGGCATCATTTTGAGCCAGAGCCACTGATCTAGATTCTGTCATGATTGAATACTAAAGCAGAGAACATGAGCTCCACTCCAACCAAAATCACGCTGAGAAGCTGAGCCTCGTACTCCTAATCGGTTGATCTGAAAGCTTGAGCTAAAGTGTTTCTGCCATTACCGCAAACATCTTACCCTTGTTGTTCAATTCTTCCTCATCATCACTAAAAGTAGCATCTGTGTTGTCATAGCAACCATCCTCCTTATCAAGCACATGATTGTCCATCTCCAAGGGAACCGATTCCTCCATTTTTACTACAAAAAGTACAGAAAAAAAATTAACATTAAAACATGCCATAACTCAAGCAAAAGTTTATTCCACTGACTTTTTAGATTGTAGCTTGTAATGGTATAATCCTTGCTGGATATTAATGTTTACATTTCTATTACAAACTACACGAGCGGATCTCAACCAGGCGTCCTACTTTTTTTTTTTTTTCCCATTTTAATTTAAGAACCAGAATTTCTTCAGCCTTCAAAAAAAAAAAAATACACATACACTACCAGTCAAAAGTTTTTGAACAGTAAGAGTTTTAATGTTTTTTAGTCTAATGTTTAAAGTCTCTTCTGCTCACCAAGCCTGCATTTATTTGATTCAAAGCACAGCAAAAACAGTTTTTTATTATTTTTTATAATTATTATTTTTTTACTATTTTACTATTTAAAATAACTGTTTTCTATCTGAATGTATTTTAAAATGTAATTTATTCCTGTGATTTCAAAGCTGATTTTTTAGCATTACTCCAGTCACATGATCATTCAGAAATCATTCTAATATTCTGATTTGCTGCTCAAAAAACATTTATTGTTATAATTTCATTTCATAATATTTATTTCTATAATTTCCAATTACCCAAAAAATAAAAAATAAATAAACACTGACTCGAAGCTTTTAAATGGTATAGTGCGTAATATTACAAAAGCATTTCAGATAAATGCTTATCTGTTTTAAATACTGATAATAATAATAATATTGATAATAATAATAAATGTTTTCTGAACAGCAAATCAGAATAGTAGAATGATTTCTGAAGGATCATATGACACTGAAGACTGGAGTAATGATACTGAAAATGTAGCTTTGATCACAGGAATAAATTACATTAAAATATATTCAAATAGAAAGCAGTTATTTTAAACAGTAAAAATATTTCATAATATTACACATAAATGAAGGCTTGGTGAGCCGAAGAGAATTCTTAAAAAAAAAAAAAAAAAAAAAAAAGACAGAAAGTAATAAAATATTAATATAAAATGTTATAATGAATATAAAATATTTTATTTCCTAAAAATTGCTGTATTTAAAAACAAACAAAAAACACAAATGACTTGTCAATTCGCTGGTAATATAAAAGTGTAAAAAGATCAACTTCTAAAACTACATTAATTATTCCATTTATTGTATTAAATAAATACTAACATAATATTAATAGATATACATAATGAACAACATTTAATTCTTAAAATGTTTTAATTATATATATATATATATAAAATCTTACTTTCATTTAGTTTAATTTTAATTTTTGTGTAACTAAAACCAGAAATATCTCTGAGGACCTTTAAATATAGTTCTTGACAAACAGTCAGAAACATTGAGGACCACTGCACACACCTCATATTTCTACTTACGAAGTATTTACTTTACTGGTGAGAGGGAAAGTAGATAACTGTGTAGTAAGACTTAAATTTGCATCTCAAAACAAAAGATTCTCTGGTATTGAGCAGTATAGAACTTTTTTTAAAAAGCGTGGAGATGTGACATTTTGGCATCACATTCGCTGTCATTTATCCTGTACTACACAAATATAGTCAGAAATCCCTCTTCCCAGCAAAAGAGATTTAGCAAGATTTATGCAAATGTAAGTGCATCCCAAATCACAGTATGCAGAAATTCAGAAATGCAGAATTCCTGATTTGTATATTTTTCTGGTGGACTAAACTGGTTTCAAGCTTTTGTTTTTGACATGATTGGCCATAAATCAGTGGTGTGGAGTTCTGACCTTCTGTGGGTGGTGAGGGGGAATTGCAGAACTCTGGGAAACGTTCTCTCAGCATAGACCGTAACTCACGGTCCAGTTTAGGGTTGTCAAACAGAGGTGCTAGGTGACTGAAAGAGTGAGAGACAAAAATCAGAAACATAATGCAGATGGAATCTCTAAACTAGAAGGGAGACATTGATGGCATTCTTGATAAAGTGTCTGTATGAGCACTTGTTAATGAGTGTGTGTGATAAACTCACGCCAAAACTCTCTTCTCCATGATGAAGTTGAGAGAGTTGAAGACGCCCTGTCGCACTTGACCCTCAAGAGGAGGGAAAAAGTTTGGTATGATCTAAAGTACAATAAGAAGGTGAGTTAAACCATGACTTGAACTACCGGTTATTGTCAAAATAGCTGGCAACAAAAGTGAGTACACCCTAAGTAATAACAGTACTATGTCATTTAACCATGCAAAGCCACATGTCCTATTCACCATGTTCATGTTTTTGTCAGGATCATACAAAGCTGTGTATCTTGTATTAGAGCAGTTAAAATTTGGTGCTTTGAGTACAATTCTCTCATACTGACCACCGGATGTTCAACAAGGCACCTCATGGCAAAGAACTCTATGAAGATTTGAGAATTAGAATTGTTGCTCTTCACAAAGATGGCCTAGGCTATAAGAGGTTCAGTAACAACCTGAAACAGTACTGTGGCCAGGGTCATACAGAGGTTTTCCAAGACGGGTTCCATTCGGAATAGGCCTCGCAGGGGTTGATCAACGAAGTTTAGTGCTCGTTCTGTGCAGGTGCAGAACCTGGCCTCAAAAACAGGTGCATGAGTGCTGCCAGCATCGCTTTAGAGGTTGCAGAAGTCGAAGGTCCGCTTGTCAGTGCTCAGACCATACGCTGCACACTGCAACAAGTCGGTTTGCATTGGTGTCATCCGAGAAGGAAGCCTCCTCTAAAAGCTGGCTTACAAAAAAGCCCGCAAACAGTTTGCTGAGGACAACCTGTCCAAGAGCATGAATTACTGGAACCGTGTCCTATGGTCTGATAAGACTAAGATAAACTTGTTTGGCTCAGATGGTGTCCAGGATGTGTGGTGATGCCCTGGTGAGGAGTACCAAGAAAATTGTGTCTCTCCTACAGTCAAGCATGGAGGTGGTACCATCATGGTCTGGGGCTGCATGATTGCTGCTGGTAGTGGCGAGCTGAGGTTCATTGAGGGAAACATGGATTCCATTATGTACTGTACATTTCTGAAGCAGAACATGATGCCTTCCCTTCAGAAACTGGGCCGAACGGCAGTTTTCCAACATGATAATGACCCCAAAACACACCACCATGATGACAATTGCCTTGCTGAGGAAAGTGCATGTGAAGGTGATCTGACCTGAACCCTACTGAGCACCTATGGGGCATCCTCAAGCGGAAGGTGGAGAAGCACCATATGTCTAACATCCAGCAGCTCCATGTTGTCATTATAGAGGATTTGAAGCAGATCCCAGCAACAACCTGTGCAGCTCTGGTGAATTCCATGTCCAGAATGATTAAGGCAGTGCTGGATAACAGTGGTGCTAACACAAACTACTGACACTTTGGACACGGTTTTGACAAGTTCACTTAGAGTGTACTCACTTTTGTTGCCAGCTATTTTGACAATAATGGCTGTATGTTGAGTTATTTTTAGGGGACAGTAAATATACACTGCTATACAAGCTGCACATTGACTACTTTAAAATATATCCAAGTTTCATTCCTATAAGATTGTCCCTTGAGACGATATACTAAAATGATTGCTGAAATGTGAGGGGTGTACTCACTTTTGTGAGATACTGTACATATATCTATATATAAAATTTTAAGTCAACATTTTTATATTGAAAATAAATATTTCTATACTGTCTGAAACATTTTAATAACACTTTACAATAAGGTTCATTAGTTCACATTAGTTAACTACATTAAAATGAACTAAGAATAAACAATAACTCGCAGAATGCATTAATCATAGTTAATTTCAGAATTTCTAATGCATTATTAAAATCACAAGTTGTGCTGGTTAACATTAGTCAATGCACTGTGAATCGACTAACAATGAATGACAGAATTTACAAATACTAACACTTTACTTGAAGGGGTGTGCATAAGACTGACATGACACCTTCATAATCGTGACGTGACACGTTATGAATATGAAGGAGGTTTTATGCATGTTTATAACAACTGTCATTAAGTGTCATTCGGTCAGTTGTGTCACTTTTAATGCAAAGATGACATTGTTTGAGATGCCTTTCTTATGACATCTTGACATAAACCGATACATCATAACCTGTCAGTGTCTTTGTCATGACAACTTGACATTACCAAGACAATGTTGTACTATATGACAGCAATATATGTTATATACTATATATGTATATGACAGCTTTTGTTCAGAAAAATATGAATTTTTTTGTTGTAAGGAAATAAAATGATGAAAATGGAAAAACATTAAGAAATAAAAATGCATTTGCACCTGTTGGGCAATTATTTGTTATCAGGCCAGATAAGAAGGATCAGTCTATTAACTGTTCAAAAGAATGAATTCCAGTGATAAAAAAGATAAATAAATAAAAAATATGCAAAAACCATGGGTGAATCGCTCTGCAAATGCAATAAAATACAATTTTATCTATTTAACTATTATTATTGGATGATTGATTTTATTTCTCTAACACCTGTTCATCTTTTTTTTTACGACATCTCAAACTGTCTATTATCTGATCTTCTGTTGGAGGAAACTAAAAAAAAAAAAAAAACACATTATGGAATGAAAAATATTCATGATGCTGTTATAAAATTATTGACAGAGTATTAGCACTTCATGACATCTTAATGACAAATTTGTACAAATTTGACAATTCGTATCACTATAAAAAAGTGGCCTCATGACAGCCAGTGTCCAAACCAACCACATGACAGTTTAATGTTAACCCACAAAGCTAGGTACTTTATTGTTTAATAATTAATCTGCTATGTCATGTTTATTACAGATTTATGACAGGTTATTTTGTTTTGGTAATGTGAAGTTGTCATGACAAAGACACTGACATGTTATGATGTATCGGTTTATGTCAAGATGTCATAACAAAGGCATCTTAAACAATGTCATCTTTGCATTAAAAATGACACAACTGAGTGAATGACACTTAATGACAGTTGTCATAAAAATGCATAAAACCTCCTTCATATTCATGACATGTGTCATGTCAGTCTTATGCACACCCCTTCGAGTAAAGTGTTACCTTACAAATTAACAAAGAGTCATAGTGTTCATTCATGTTAGTTAATACATTAACTAATGTTAACAAATGACACCTTATTGTAAAGTGTAAATCCATATTTCTATTGTATTTGACAATAAGCTTTGACAAAATGACTTATAAAACATTTATCAATCTTAATAAAAAAAAATTGTATGTGTTAATATTTAAGTTATATTTTTTATTAATTCATGTTAACAAAGATTAAGAAAATACTGGGCTACACTTTATTTGAAGGTGTCCTTGTTACAGTGAAATTATACATTTAAGTACTGAGTAATATTAACTAACTACATGTACTTACTACATGGTTAGGGTTAGGATTAGGGTTTGGCTTAGGGTTACTTGCATGCAATTATGCATAATTAACTGTTATTATAATAGCACGGACATGCAACGTGTAACAAGGACACCTTAAAGTGTTACCAAATACTGCAATGTGTTGCTCATTGTTAGTTGATGTTAGCTAATGCACTAACTAACGTTAACAAATAATATCTTACAGTAAAGTGTCATTTCAAAAGGAAAGTCATTACACAAGTGTATAAAAACTCTTTGTTTTTATTATATGTGTATAGATGAATTTTCCATCATAATCCAAGTAACTGGTTCCATTTTGATTTGATGTTTTAAACTGTGTATCAGATTTCACTATTTTTGTGACCATGACTCACACTAATGTGTGTGAAATTAATAGGCTCTTAGATACAGTAAGAACTGAGAAAGAGTTTCTCACCCGACACATGAAGTCCAGTAGTGTGGCTGTTATAGCAGGATGTGGTTTCATGGAGTGATGCATCACCAAAATGGCTGGCTCTGAAGTCAGAGAGAGAGACAGAAAGAGACAGACAGACAAATAAAGGAAAAACAAAAGCAGAGCATCAGTGACTGGGTGAAGGCAAACAGGGCTGTACAGTGCAACCATTTCAGTCACATTTGCAACTGAAAACATTTGCACCTCGTAATGGGAAGGCAAATTTTTTAACAGATTTTTTGACTGATTAAAAAGTGCTCCTGAAATTTTGACTGTGCTCCTAAAAAGAAAAGTAAGCACAGAGCCCTGGATTGTAGATGTCTGTTTATAAAGTCAAATCTAAATGACTCAAAAATGGCTTCCTGCCTCTCTTACCGATGTTCATGATGCTGTCTTTCTCTGGGTTGAAGAACAGCCAGTCGTAGAACAAGGCCAGTTTGGCATTAGATGCAGCAACATTAGACTGCAGAGAGCGACAGAGTTAAATTTAGCACTGATATGAAATCCAAAATGACATAAGTCAAAGGTTTTTAGTATTTGCCTACCGTGCAGGTAGTCAGAAGCCATCCAATGATCGCCCAGCGTGGCAGAATATCAGAGCTCAGCACTTCATTGGATGGATGAACCACACCGCATATGTAACGAATGAGGTCACAGCGCAGCGATTGGCTTTCAGCTGTGGACAGATACTGCCGCTGAAACCAGTCCTGATAGCGCTTCTGCTGGCCAAACCGAACCTGCAGCCAGGGAGAGCAAGAGTGTTTGCCTTTCAAGTCATAAACGTATTGTGGTTTCAGTGTCAGGTGTCAGTGTTTGTGTGTATTTACCCGTGAGGTCATGAACAGCAGCTTGGTCTCCATGTCAGGGGTGAGTCGACAGGCCAGAAACTTGCGTGAGGTTCTAGAGGTGAGGAGCTGCAATATACCTGCAGGACAGGACAACACAGACCAATTTACACAGAACACATCCACAGATTGTACTGTGCACACCATTTCTGTCCAAAACGGATGCGTAACTGTAGAAATTCCCTCCCACACACCTGTGAACTGTGGGCTAAGGGTCTGAGGATTGTGCAGCAGGTCTCTCCACAACAACTCCATCTCAGGAATACGAGCCACATTCTGTAAAAGTCTGACCAGATCCCTCCCAATAATAAAACACTCCATGAACTGTTAAAAAACACAAACACATAGACATTTAAAAACAAGAAACACCACTGAATAGCAACACAAGATGAAAAATAATGTTTTATACATTAGAATTTGATGGAAACAGGGTAATTCAAATACACTTCCAGTCATTTTTAATGTTTTTAAAGAAGTCTCTTCTGCTTATCAAACCTGCGTTTATTTGATCCAAAATACAGCAAAAACAGTAATATAATACATACTAATAATATAATAGAATATTTTTACCATTTAAAATATCTGCTTTCTATTTGAATAGATTTAAAATGTAATTTATTCCTGTAATCAAAGCTACATTTTTTTGCATCATTACTCCAGTCTTCACTGTCACATGATCCTTCAGAAATCATTCTAATATGCTGATTTGCTGTTCAATATTTTTTTATTATTATTATTATCAATATTTAAAACAGTTGAGTACATTTTTTCAGGATTGTTTGATAAATAGAAAGATCCAAAGTTCAGCATTTATCTGAAATAGAAAGCTTTTGTAACATTATACACCATACCATTCAAAGTTTGGAGTAATTTATTTATTTATTTTAGGGAATTAAATTATAGAAATTAATACTTGTATTTAGCAAGGATGCTTGAAATTGATCAAAAGTGATGATAAAGATATTCACAATGTTACAAAAGATTTTTTATTTTAGATAAATGCTGTTCTTCTGAACCTTATATTCAAAGAAACCTGAAAAAAATTCTACTCCGCTGTTTTCAACATAATAATAATAATAATAATAATAATAATAATAATAATAATAATAATAATAATAGTGTTTGAGCAGCAAATCAGAATATTAAAATGATTTCTGAAGGATTATGTGACTGGAGTAATTATGCCAAAAATTCAGCACTGAATAAATTACATTTTAAATTAGATTTAAATAGAAAAGAGTTATTTTAAATAGCAAAAATATTTCAAAATAAATCAAATAAATAGATCAAATAAATGCAGGCTTGGAAAGCAGAAGAGACTTTTTAAAAAAACATTAAAAATCTTACTGTTCAAAAACTTTTGACTGGCAGTGTAAATACTGTTCT
>JAHKKF010530088.1:3425-14137 GCA_019740295.1 Labeo calbasu | reverse complement strand
ACAGAAGGCTTCTCTTCACTTTGGATTGTTTTTCTAAAAATGCAAAAACAGAAATAGAAGAGTTAATTGTCACCAGATATTAGAAGTCAAACACTGAGTCCAGATCCCAAAAGTTCACCATTTTTTAACTCCAAAACTAACAAACTTGCTGTGAAGGAAACAGTAAATACATTTAATTGAGTCATTAAAGCAAAAAAATCCTGAGACTGAACTTTTTTCCGTTTGTGGATACATACACAGGGTTATTTGGCAAATAAGAAAAGTGCATTATTTGAAAATGGTTTTCCTTTAACTAGTAACGTGTCTGCTAGTGCCATTAGCCCTTGACAGGCTCAGTTTGCAGATTATGGTCGGCTACTTGAAACAGCAACACCAAGAAAGGTTACTCACTACAATATGGTGCACATGTAACAATTCAGATGTTTTTGATACCAAGTTTTGCTGGTTAGTTTTGTCACTGAGAGGGTACAAGATGACCTACAATCTGAAATTTGAAATTTCAGAAATTGTATCGTTTAAAAGAAAATTTAAATACAAGGAAATTAATATAAAATAGGAGATATACAAAGACAGTTTACTACAGAAACTACAGTTCGGTTCAATTAACAACAGAAAAAAAAAACATTAAAACGCTCCAAGAGCTGGTCACTTAAAAAGGGTTCGTACAGATACTGCAAAATGAAATTCAAGGATTTCAAGCACTTTAAGCACTACTTTTTTGGTTTTCAAAGACTAAAATCAGAGATCTCACTTATCAAACAATATCATTATTATCTTTCAAATTCTAATAAATAAACTAATAAAACAAAATTGTAGAAATAAAGTGTAGCAGATGCAAAGAATGCAATGACTGTGGCAACTTTAACATTTGAAAGATTTACTATAGCAAAGTTATTGCTGTTCTTATTCAAACATCTTTTTCATGAATATATGATTGACCTGAAGAATGAAAGCTGTATCATACACTTAGAAAATGATGAGCCATATCACACTCATAGACACTAAAGGTGTGAATACACTGAGCTCACAAGATCAGACAAAATACTTGAATACAACAGATACTTGGTTCACTACAACTAGACAATGTTTTAATACTATTTTTAAGAAATGTTTAATGACAAAATATTTGTCTTTTAATTCACAAAAAGTAAAACAATGTAGTTGTACATTGAAATGTTTTAACTAATCTAGGGCTGTAACTAATGATTATTTTGGTATATCAAGTCATCTGATTATTTTGACAATTGAGTAATCTGATATTTTAGTAATGCAAATAGAAGTGAAAAACAGGCTTTAGTGTGAGTATATTTATATATAAACTAACAATGAGGCAATAACTGGCATAAATAAAGTATCAATACCAAGTAATTATATGATTTTATTGAACAACACTGTTAAAATGCATAATGTAATATGTCTATACATATGAACATAAATGACTAGCTGTGTAACAAATACCTGCAGAGGAAACCAACGGCCTGGTGCTGTTTCTTTACAGTGTGATTCAATGATGTTTAAATTCATTTAATTTTAATATTTGGCCACATGCAAACTCAGAAACTTTTATTTTGAAGTCGTGATGTACAATAAATTGCATAGAAACATGATGTATGCTCCTGTGTTGAGCAACTTAAACTCACAGCAGATCACAGGAAGAGTTTCGCCCCTTTCACACATACAGTCTTTACTGGTAAAACATCTGTAAGAGATCATGTGTGAACGGGACCTTTTCAGAAATACTGGTAAATTGGTTCTGGCGATCATATGGAGATGACATGATTACTCTCAACTGTTTACAAAGTTACACTGCTTTTTAAAAATTAGTTTCTATGTAAATATTCGCTAGATGGACATCTTTTAGCATTGTGTCTGACCAATGTGTTTCGCTTCTTTTCCATTCATCAGTGCTGTGACTCTGCAATTGGATGCTATTATGCTCATCTCGTGATTAAAAGAGCAAAAACTTCTGATTCTGATTGAGAGTGAAAGCTGTGTTCGTCTCATACCATTAGTATGCAAACTCTAATGTGATATCAACAAGTTTTTTTAATGTAGGACTATCTTTTCTCCACAGCACAGTGGAGAACTTTAAGCCCTGCAAATGATATGTTTGAATAATTTGTTCTTCAATAACAATTTGTGGAAAAAGATCATCTCCCTTCTACCACACGCTCTCTGTTCTCTGCGGTTTGTCCTCCTAGCAACAACAATTTCAACAAACATTTCTAGCGCAAACAGTTTAAGACAGTTTAAGTTTTTTGGGGTGTTAAATAGTGACGCAAATATTAGCGCAGATGTTAGTAAATTGCATTGCATGATTCTTTTGAATACTGTCCTCCCATAAATTTTGTGTCTGCAAGGGAAACTCCTACAAATGCATATTCAATAAGGTCACGTGTCCAAGCCTAATTCCTCTAATTCATCACTGCGCTTCTTAGTAAATCCTGACAGTACTATTTTAACGCCAAAAGACTGGTTCAAGCTGTTAGTAAAACTGGCCCTAAGTTTTGTTTTCTGAAAAATTTATCAAAATTTTGTTAGTTTTTGCTTAAAACAAGAGAAAATATCTTGGGTATAGGGTAAGAAAAATAATCTTAATTCAAAAACTAAACAACATAATTTTTCTTGCCCCATTGGGAGATATTTTGTTTTGGTTTAATAAAAAAAAAAAAAAAAAAAAATCTAATTTGATAAATTTTTCAGAAAACAAGACTTAATATCTTAAGTCCCTTTGCTTCTCCAGAAAATGTATCTTGATTTAAGAATTTCTAGATTTTTGTAATGGAAAACAAGCCAAAAATACTAAGTAAGAAAATCATTTTCCTTGCGCCCTGGTGGCTGATTTCCTTCAAATTTGTCACAGATGTTTAGGGTCACGAATCAGACAGGGCCAGCACGTTTTGTTCTGATCAACCTCTGTTAACATTGTCTAACAGGTTCTCAAACTTCATTGGCTGATGGCAGCTGTGATAAGCAAATGTCCTCATAAGACAATTTGGACAAAGACACTGCCTGCCAAATTTGAAGTCAATCAGACTGACTTTATGGTTTTTTTTTTCTACTTACAGTGCCACAAACTGTATATAGTTGTACTGAGTTTAGCGAAATTAACTCCGTTCTAGATTTATATTTCTATTTTAGTAAAAGTGACCACACCCATAAAATGTTTTGACCTGCTGTTGTGAATGTGGAACATGGAAATGTTGACTTTTTTTGATTATTGTTAACATTCAGACTCCAGAGAATCTTTCTGCACTGTTTTGGCTCTGATTGGGTGAAATCCTAAGACTAGTCCACAAAAGTAGTTTTTTTTTTTTAAAAATCCAAAAATATCAGATATTGAGCCAAGGATTCTCATGATATAAGACAGCTGAGTCTGTGACGAGCGGTTTAGAGTTACGAGTGATTTTGTACTTCTGATTTCTGTAGCACAATTGTTGAAAGGCTGACTATGTGAGGTCCTTGGTGATGTGGACACAAAGGTTTCTTAAGTGTCTGACACTGGTGTGCTGTTGATGATGATGGGGTTGTGCGCTCTGTCCCGTCTCATGAAGTCCACCACTAGCACTTTGGTCTTTTTGGCATTGAGGGAGAGGTTGTTCTGTCATCAATGTGTCAGGGTGTTCAGCTCCTCCCTGTAGGTCATCTGATCAGTAATCAGTCCTACTACAGTTATACTTTCAGTGAATTTGAGCTGTGTGTGTCCATGCAGTTGTGTGTATAGAAGGGAGAACAGGAGTGTATTGTGTATCTTCACACTTGTGTAGTTTGGTGAGTGATGTTTGTCTGATGTTTGAACACCTCATCTTCTGCATAGAGCTCATTCAGCACCTCGTCCCTCCACAAAGACACATGAAGAAGGCTTTGACCACACGTTAAACACAGATCTAGGATGGGAACATGTGCTTGAGTCATCTTCAGCTTCTCCAACTGGAAAATTAAAGCCCAGAGTTAAAACACCACAAGTGTTTCTCAGTTCAGTTAGAAGAGTCCAACAACACAACACTCCTTAATCACTGCTGATTATGAACGTTTATCTTATTGAAATCACCCTGTTTTTGCCAGTATTGGGCTGGAGCTAAACTCTGCAGGACAGTGTATAAAATATAATGCACTGCAGTGGTTTAAACAACCCAGCTGTATGTAGTTAGAATGAGCTCAGCCTTAAACATCAACAGCAGGAACTGAAACAAACATTAATGGAGCAATCCAAAACATTATACAGGGGGCCTACATTTACTGGACATAAATATATATTTTTTTTTTGTCTGCCAAGACAACAAATTGGGGAAACATATCTAATTGCAATTTTTAATATCATTGTTTATATTTAGTTATTTATTAAAAATTAAATTGATCAAGAAATATCACTGTAAAACTACTATATAGTGTACTTTATGTGACAATAACAAACAATAATAAAAACAAAATAATAAAATGGCTTTAGGTGTATAGTTGGAGATCCCTGATGTAAACACTCAACAGTGTCATCAAGCAAAAGAAAAAAAAATTCAGTCATTGTATGTTGATGGAGTTACACTGTGTGTCAAAATCCATCCGCATATTAAATGTACTGTATTTTTAAATGACGGAACGACTAACCAGATGAGGATGTGCAAATGTGTGAAAACTGACTGTCATTCTTCATTCTTCTTCATATCTTATTTTTCATCTTGAGAACCAGTTTTAGTTGTTCTGCTGAAATGGTCTGATTAAAATGATTGTTTTTATCTTCTGTCCTCACTTGTTTCTTTACTTGTTTTCATGTTATGTGATGAAGTGGGAAACATTAACATTTTAATGTTATTATTGTTTTAATATTCAACAATACACACGTTGACTTGAATGTTTGATTCAAAAACTAAGCAGTGCAGGCAAACAAGTAAATATATTCAAAACTAAACTGCAGTATTTGTTACATTTGTAAATGGTCTTAATCGATCTGCCTTTGATGCATTAGACCACAGTATCTTTCTTTCTCGTCTGGAATATTCAATCAGCAATAAAGGGTTTGAATAAGGAAGACACATGAAATGCACAGAGCAGTGGGTCCCTAATTCTGGAGTTGAGAAGCACTGCTCCAGGAAATACTATTTGGAAACACATTTGTTTTCACTTCTTTGCTGAAGGCACTCAGATATTTGCCTTCGAAAACTAGTGACTTCATCCAGTTTTTGCTGGACTGCCTTTAAGAGCATAAAAAGTGGTTGTCAAATAACTTTCTCCAGCTCAATAATGACAAAACTGAAATCATTATTGTAAGTCCAAAATCAAATTGTTGCTTGGTTAATAAGGTTGCTTTTAGTTTTCCTTCAGTTTCACCCTAGGTAAGATATTTGTGTCATCCTTGACTTTGAGCTTTATTCAGTTAAACTCAGTTGTTAATTTTTTTTTTTAATCAGTTTTTATCTTTTCAGGATCTGGATAAAGTTACTCACAGTTTTATTACATTGCGATTACAGTTTTGTAATTCTTGATCTTACTCAATCTTCACTCGTGCCTTCAGATGGTCCAGAATGGGCTAAAAATAAGGTTTCTTTATATCGTCATATCACTTGAATGACTTTTGGTTTATTCTAGGATGCAGTTTAAGATGTTGTTTGTTTTTAAGTCCCCTATGATCAAACTCCATCATATATTAAAAATCTTCTCTCCCTTCACTCATCTAGCAGATATATTCAAGATCTTTTGCTAAAACACTTTTTCATGTCCAACAATCTCTTCGAAAGTTAAAGGATGATAGAGCTTTTGTGGTGCCTTTTCACATCCACCTGGTACTTCTCATGTATGTGTTTGTTTATTTATTTTATTTATATTTATTTAGTATCTCACAAATTCATCTTTTAATGTGAAAACCCATCAGTGTCCAATCAAACGTTACACAACACTATACATATCTGGGACTGACACTTGATACATTTACAACATTGAAAGTGTATTCACAAACTTGTAAAGCAATTTCTAAGTTCTAAGCTGCATTTCCCGAGAATGAAACTTGAACTGACTGAATAACAAAAACAGATGAGAGTTTAGATAAATGACTGTCATTCTTCTCATTCTCAGATCTCTTCCTGGTACACTCTAAAAAATGCTGGGTTAAAAACAACCCAATTTGGGTTATTTTGGCAACCCAGCGCTGGGTCAAAAAAGGACGGACCCAATGTTGGATTGTTTTGACCCAGCGAGTTGGGTTGCTTTTTAATGGTTTAAAATTACTACACCGCTAGGTTAAAATGAACCAGAAATTGAGCTAGGCATTAAATCTACAAATCGTGTTCATTATAAAATCACTTTAACACACAGAATGACTATCAAAAGATAAATGTTTATTAAAAACTACAACAAGAGAAAACATTCAATAGTAACATGCATGTGAAAAGAAATGCAGAAAAAATATGGCATTAGCAGGTACAGAGTTTATAAATGAAGCACTGAACATTTGCTGACAATAACGTTTATGACCAAATTTTACTTTTTTGGTTAATTTTGTATATTGTATAAAACTACTATACAAAAACACTGTACAATAATTGTATAATTAGTTAATAGATTTTTTTTTTTTTACACAAACTATTCTGGCATGACAATACAGTAATAAACTATTAACACTGACATTATAACATTTAACACAAGCAAATGTGTGAAGTATTGTGAGCATGTGTATAAATGAGTGTGAACTCCTTTTTTTACTGAACAACACAGAACAAGCATTTGACATTTTGTTTTTACAGACTATACACTTACGGTTTGTTTCATAGTCTATGATCACATACAGAACATGCATCTCTGACAATTTTCATTATCTCTTTAAGATAATTGATGTAGTCATGAAGCCCCATCAGCTCAGCAAAGGCGTGCAACATCTTTGACATTATCCAGGTGCATCCAATTCTGTAAGGATGGGTAACTAGACTGTTTTATAATTTCAGCCATACTGTGTGGTTGTTTATTGTCTTTGTCTACCACAGTGCTCTAGAAAACTACAATAGCAGACAACGGTGACATTTATTTTCTAAAAAATAATTCCCATCAATCTTAAAAGAATGAATGAAGCTCTCCTATGTCTCTGGCTTTCAACATCTACAAAAAAAAGTTAACATTCTTTTACTACTAGTCAAAAAAAATGGATAATATGGAATTATGACCTGTACTTGCCTTATACCATCTTTCTCTCTCTTCTGAAGAAGCCGAGTCGATCTCCTCCTCTCACTCGCGGACTTCCGTGTCGTTAAGTCCCGGCGCGGGCACAATGAAGACTCAAAGCTCAACATGTCTGAAATATTACATGCAAAACATTACTTTTAACAATTAAAACTTAATCAGCCTCAAAATAATTAGGCTTGTCTTCATTACACGACGCCGTTTTCTTTAGGAAACTACTTTCAGTTTAATTGTGGGGAAAAAAGCTTACAAATTACCATGTAAATCTCTTAACAATCCTCTATTAACATCTAAATCTTGTGTAAATATGACATATGAAACTCACAGACGTTGTATTAAAGGCATCTCTTCCGTTCAGTAGAAGAGGCCGTTGTTAGATCAGGTCCCCACACCAGACAATTAGGATCCAGCCCCGGACACCAGATCCCGTCAGAAAATATGCAGTCTTTCGGTAACAGAACAACTAGAAACAAGCAGGTTTCTGTCAGTTATGAAGTTGACCGATGGAAGCCAGAAAAGAGCAGAAGCAGGAGACGAAGTGATGATGGTAAAAAAGGTATAACAGAATTTATTGAATAGTTTTAGTTGCGTATGTCTCAATGTTCAGACTTCGTCTGGGGAGTACAGCTCAAAGAACAATGATATATCAAATGGATTCAAAATCCCATAAACCTTGAATTTCCATAAACATCCTCGTTATCTATTTCTTAGACCAAACAATTAATGAAACCCCACAATCATGGAACTGAACAATAATGAAAATGCATAAGCAAGGAAAATAATAAGAAACACAAAATATAAAAACATATAAATGAATAATATATTTGAATAAATGAATAAATGATAAATACTTAAATAATCAAATAAATAATTAAATATGAATTATGTTAATGACTAATGATTGTAAAATGATTATGAATAATTATGAAAATAAATGATTATAAATGATATTCAAAACAAACATAAAATTTAAACACAACACAATAATTTGCATGGAAGGATCTAAGGATCCTTCACCGTTAAGATTATTTCTGAGGTGAAAACCGCGTCCGTGCATTTTTTCTGATAAAAGCTCTTTTCCGACTTTTTCCTTGTTCCATAAAATCTCAAAATACTCCCGGACACACATAATGAATGATGACTTTACATTTTTAATCTTTACTTACCGAAAATCGTCCTTTACTCGCTTCCATCTGCAGACGCTGAGAAAATGGCGGCTTCTCGCACTTTTTTTGACGTACGGTGAACACGACGTGCGTGCTCTCTCTCGGGTCCACGTTTCTAACCCAGCACTGCTGGGTTATAAATTAAGACCAGTTTTAACCCAAATTCGGTTAAATTAACCCAGCATTCTTACCCAGCGCTCTCAACCCAGCATTTTTTAGAGTGTATACTCATTTGTAACTAAGTGTTCTTATGTCCTCATGTTGTGTCTGTGATATCGAATATGTCTTGTGTGTAGCTTTCTTGTTTTTAGATTACATAATACGGTACAGATATTTAAACAAAGCAACAAACTATCTTAACATAAAATGTCACATCTAAAATTGTTAAGCTGGAATGTACGGGGCATCAACTCACCAGCTAAAAGATCAAACATTTTAAACCACCTTAAAAAACTCAAGACAGATATAAGTTTATTACAAGAAACCCATCTTTTGGAATCAGAACATAAAAAATTAACAAATACACAACACAAATATACTCTGCATTTTACAACTCAAAGAGAAGAGGCACAGCTATATTAATCAGTAAAAACATTACAGTTATTAATCAGTCAGCCATATGTGACCCAGAAGGATGATCATCAACATATCCTTTAATAATAAAACAATAACCATTGTTAATTTATATGGACCAAACACAATGACCCACAATTTTTCCATATTTTTTCCTCATCATTAGCCTACCTTCCTCAGTCAGTTATCATAATTGGAGGTGATTTTAATAGTTATTGATCCAACTTAAGACAAATCAAATAAACCACCACAACTTAAAACATGGCAGTCTACAGAAACCATTAACAATACATGAATGATCTTGGTCTTGGCGATAGCTGGAGACTGATGAGCCCAAATTCAAGTGAATATACTTATTTTTCAGCTGTGAAAGAGAATATACTTATTTTTCAGCTGTGAGTAGTTATAATAAAGGGGGAGCAGCAAGGCTAGTGTACTGTCAGCCGATTTTTATAGAGATTCGAAAGAGATAAACGGCCGAAAATATCTGCCGCGCAGTCCGGCAGTATTCAGTGCACACCAGGGGCGTTGTTAGGGCTAATCATTCGGGGCTCGAGCCCCGAAAGATTTTACTCCAGCCCCGAATGTTTTTTGTATAGCCCTATGATTTCCACGGAATTTGTAAAGTTTGAATTAATTAATCAAAAGTTGGTCATTGAACTTAAATCAAGTCGCGATATGGACTAGTATCTGTAAATATTATGCCTCAAAAGACTATTTAAATATGAATCCTGCATGTTCTGCGTGTCTTTTTATGAATGAACGGCGCGGATGCGCGGTGTCGTTTTCCTCACATGTAATACTGACGCGTGCAGTGATTTTAGTGGTTAAAATAGAGGGCATAAAAGTCACTTCATAATCATTTTACTGTTTTATTTGCGTAAAACAAGCATCAAATATATGCACAGAAATTTAAAGGTATTCACAGCAAGTCGGCAACTCGTTAAAATAAAAGTTCGTTTTAATTTCATTAATTATTCAGTATGTGCCTACTACTACTTTGTCACAATTCTGTATTGTTAAAGGCGGTATATAAATAAAGGTGACTTGACTTGACTTGACTACTACTACTACTACTACTACTACTATTAATAAAAATGTATAAATTTTTTTTCACACAATATTTCTTCCATGTTTTACATTTTCCAATCCCCTTTATTTGACAAAAATAAAATATTTTCATTAAAGATCAATTAAATCAATATTTTATACCTTCATCTGATAACCAGAAAAATACACAACACGGAATTCCATAAGGCTATTGTAAAAACAAATAAAAGCTGTGTTTATGCATTCAAATAAACAAACATGCTAAAACATATTTGGTAACAAAAAAAATGTTTCATAGGGTCCCAAACATGTAAATTTTCTTTTGATTTTTAGATTGATTAATAAAATTACATTTAACCATTAAAAAGAAGACCAGAAAAATGAAAACAGAATTCAAAAAAAATAAAATAAAAAGGAATTTGGGGGAAAAATAGGGCCCCATTTTTGTATGCAACTATATATTTGTTACAGTTATAAATACATTTTCAAATTTATTATTTTATTTGTCTAACATATTTTTGTAATGTTATAATTTTGTTATAATACTTTGATATGTTTGCTATTTGCAGTGATTACTGTTTACTATTGTTAATAGTGTGACAAGGTCTTTAACCCCTGGTTTAATGCCCCCGGACCCACCTAGAAGGATCCAGGTTCAACCACCTGTGTCTAACAAAATCTTATGTGAGCATGATGTGAGCTCCCACCCACTACCACTAGCCCCTGATGTTTTGGCACCAGCCCCGGATGTTTTAAAATCCT
>JAHKKF010530087.1:4197-22783 GCA_019740295.1 Labeo calbasu | reverse complement strand
AGAGAGAGAGAGAGATTTGAATAAAGTTGAACTTAATGTGACAGCTGTTTGTTGAACTTGCAGCTTCATTTAGCAAAAATACATTACAGTTTCATAGGGGATGTGGTTGTGCTCATTTACATATAGTTCCATTATATGGCTTCAGTATGAACATTATTCAAGGGTTATAAAAATAATGAGACACCTAACTTAGTAAAGACTATACAGTGTCCTGCTGAATGGCATGTCGCAACTTGGTGATGGTGGGTTACTTCCTTTCAGTTAAAGGTTTTTTTTGTGTGTGCAGCAAGTGAGCGTGAGTCGGCTGGATTGGTGCAGAGCGAGCAGCTGGGTCCAGGGCTCCGCATTCTGCCGCTTTAGTATGCAAGGCAGGTGTGGCTGCAGTCAGAGGGAGGGTGGGCACAGGCCGACGCCTCGACACACAGACAGAGCGTTTCGCTCCCGGCCGCATCCAATTACACGCCCCCTGTTACACACACACAAGCTAGCACAATCATTTTCTGTCCTTTTTTTCCTTTCCCTTTCTACACACCCCATCTGTCTGTTCAGCATGCCTTCCTTTCCATCTCGCATCCTGCTGTCTTCACCTCTCAGTCAAAATGTCTCAGCATCCGTCGCTTTGCAGCCGTGCCTTCTAAAAAAAGACCTTGTCTACTTTGATGCACATCCACTATCATGCTTTTTTCCGATCAAGCTTCCTTACCATCTATTTCAGCCACAGCTTATTTGGTTCTCGCTCTCCCTGTCAGGGACCCAGAGGCGTCTGATGAATGAAAAGCTGAAATTTAGGAGTAGAGGGAAGCAAAGACGGATGACCTGTCTGTCCAGCGACATTCAGCTATAGTTAGATAGGGGAATAGGGATGACATCCAACATTTAGGTGCTATTGACCTGTCTTTAGAGGGTTAAAAATGACTACGTAGTCAGTGTGGGCATCTGTTGCTTTTCCAACATTACAAAATGAGAGTTCACAAGTCGCTGGCGTGGTTTGTTTATTTGCGCACCATTTGTCTCACTCTCCCCAGGGAGCTGCTGGATGTCTGTGAGCCCTCCAAGCCATTTCCCTGATCCAAATGGATGTTGCAAACGAAGCCGATACTCGAAAGCGCACTTCCTGTAAACGGCTTCCCCTCCGCCTCACCTGAATTGAACTTCATCCTTTCAGGGGTAATTTAATAGCTGTCTCCATCCGGTGCTCCGCCTTTAATTATTGGGAGTGCATCAGACTGTTTGATTTGTCCCTCCGGCTTTGATGGCTTGGACTGGCCTACTTTGCTTCGTTGCATCTCCCTGTAGCCATATTTAGTTAAAATACAAAAGAAGTCGAGACTTCCGTCCCACTCTCTGCGACACGCTTTTGATAGGTGAATTACGTAGCTGCCTAATTTAATTCACTTCCTGATTAAAGGCAGATAAAAACTGCCACACTCAGTCTAAAACGATAAAGCTAGCGTTATTGGGTTTTTGGTAATGGCCGACAGACTGCGCTCGGCAGACATTTCAGCACTGAAGAAGAGCGTTATTGTCATTTTTAGACATTGACAGTATAAAACAGCGGTGTCTGCAGGGAACCGAGATGTTTTCTCTTCTTTCAGATGTGCACTAACTTGCATGTTTTACTCAAACTTTTCAGATGCAATGTAGACTGATGAGTCACTCTCATAAAAACCCGACAGACAGAGTGAGAGGGTGGAGAGAGAGGGAGAGAGAGAGAGAGAGAGAGGAAAGAAAGAGACTGAAGAGGTGGCGAGGCAGTGCAGGGTTTGCGGTGTTGCAGAGCCCCAGCGGAGTGGAGGCGGATACAGGGCCTAAAGGCCTGTGCTGGCACCACTGCTGCAGGACAGCGGAGGAAACAGATGTGGCCATGATTTACATCTGCTGCCTACCAGTGACTGCTCATACGCTTTAATCTCACAGCAATGCCTCGCTCTTATTTCCTTCTTCCCTCTCTTACTTTGGCATCTTCCGCTCACCCGGATGTCCCCGCCTACTTTCGCACTCCCCCGCCTGTGTCTCGGCGGTCCCCCTCCATCACCACCGCAACCGCTCCCCACCCTTCATCATCCTCTTCAGCTCGATCCACACGTTCAGCCTGAGCTCAGATGGTTTAATCCTCTCAGTGTCTTACCATCCTCCTCACACTCACACTGGGATGCGGAGTGTGAACTACTTAGTGCACCCTCTTCTCCATTTACACAGCCGCACACTTCCACCACCGCTGAGATTTTGAGCAGACGCCGACATCCCTTTTTATTTAACCATGTGTCTGGTGACTGCTGCGGGGTGGAAATGCATTAATGTGGAGCATCGCTACTCAAATGAGCTTTGAAACCTATTTTGACTCTTCTGACTTATGTTTGCTAATGAACTGTCTATAGGCTCTACATTTTATAGTAAATGTGTCACAGCAAGAAGTCCTCCAGGCCATTGTGTCATCCATGCTTTGCAGTCAGATGTTTGTAGCTTCATATGAGGTCATGGTGAAGGCATAGATAAATACCTATTTGTAGGAAGTGAGGTCACTCAACTCCTCCCTAGACATGGTCTTGATGTTTTTTTGTTGGATTTTTTTTTTAATGTGCAGTTTGTGCCAAGGCGTATTGATGAAAATAAAAAGGCTATACAAGGATAATTGCATTGTGAATGCTTGGGTAATCAACAAGGCTGAAATATTTTAAAAAACACAAACGTAAGTAGAAATAGATAAATAGACTAGGGCTGAGTGTTGATGTAGATTTATTAAATTCTGGCTTAATTCATTTTTTTCATATTTGTTTGGGAATATTTCGGTTAAAGTGTTTTCTTTTGCTTCTGTTTGAAAGCAGTTCTCTTTGTGATTGCTGCAAATTGGCAGTGTTTCAAGCTTATTTAAATGGATAGTTCACTCAAAACTGAAAATTACCCCATATAATAAAAAATGTCCTGGCTCTTCTAAGCTTTTTTTATGGTAGTGAATAGGAGTTGAGATTTTGAACTAAATAAAGTGCATCCATCATAAAAATCCATCCATATTTAAATCCATATTTAAAAGTTTATAAACCGTAATCTCTAGCTTCCGCTAACTCGTCGTATGTGCGTTCACGAGAGAATGGCGTTCTAGCGGAGAATGTCGGACGTAGGCGTAAAGTAAGATCCGTGTGCAGAGGATTTTAAAAAATTGTATTTTATAAGCAGAATAAGAACTAGTGGAATAAGAATTAGTTAGCAATCAAATAAAATCAGTATTAACAAAATTAACATTACAGAGGTGGCACAGAAGAACACAATAGTGGCTTGCAGGTGTATTTTCATATGTTTAATGAGGCTCAGAGGTGGCATGAGTGGAATCCAATACATAAATTCATGTTGAGATTCGTGTTTTAAATGTAACATTTTGAATTCAGAAATATTAAATGATTTAAATAAAAAAGATTCTTTAAAAATGAAATTAAACCTGCCAGTAGGTGGTGGCAAGTCACTGATTTCATTACTGAATCATTCATTCATTTGATTCGTTCGAAGGCTCATTCAAGATTCATTCAGGAATAAAGCAAGTGACTGACATTATGAATGGGAAATTGAATCATTGACTCACTAGATTAGTTTAAAAACGCATGTTTATTCATAAACGAAACAACGCGGTGTTTGAATGGAGATGTGCATTTTTGCTGACGAAATAGAGAAAAATCAGGCAATAATGTTATAGTCAGACAATGTAAGTTAATAATAACTTCTTGTTTATTTAACTTTATTAATATCTTATTTACGAACTCCCTTAAAAATCATTAAAAGCTGTCACTCATC
This sequence comes from Labeo calbasu, assembly GCA_019740295.1. Lineage (NCBI taxonomy): Eukaryota > Metazoa > Chordata > Actinopteri > Cypriniformes > Cyprinidae > Labeo > Labeo calbasu. Next base: position 19,000 of record JAHKKF010530087.1, on the reverse strand, counting down.
TTAGTTCATCACAATCTCACAAAGTTCCATTATAATCAATGAAGCTCTCTACACTGCACAATGAATCTCTTATTTACACTACGCTTTATGAAAGGATTCGTAAGATATGTCTGTGATACATTACTTAATGTTGCAAAAACAATATGCGCAATCACATGTGCTGATCGAGTGAGTCACACTGGTGCTCCTAAATATTTTTTCATAGTCGCACACAGTAGTTTTCAATCACAAATGGGACTGAACAGGTCGCGCTGTAGAGCCCTGCACTGCTATTTTAGTGGCATTTAAAAACTATTATATTATATTATTTATTTGTCATTTTTCTTGTATTTCTTTATAGCTTTTATTACAGTTTTAGTTTTAACTTTTCACTTAGTTGCCAACACTTTTTTCATTTTTAATCTGTTTATTTTTTATTTTATTTTATTTCAGCTTTATTTCAATAATAACAATAATAATACTGGTTCAAGTTAAAAATTAATCATAAGAGTCAATTATTAATCAAAAAAAAAAAAAAATGCTACTGGTCGCGTTGTATTTGTTTTTGTGCAACCTGAAATGGAAAAATCTAAGCTGTGATCATTCAGGTAAAGATGATAATTGGAAAATCTATGTGTTGGAAAATATTTTTACCCAACCTTAAAAAAATAGACCCAAATCTTTAAGTTGTGCTCACTTGGACTGGCCCATAGTAAGCCTTTTGTTTTCACATATATTGAACGGTCAAGCGTGTTGTGACAACCTTTGGACCTGTTTGGTTGCACATTCACCAAATCTACACTCAGAACGAAAATGCTGGTTTTATATGCCAGGCCTTGTTGCATCAGCCTGTCGCTGTTTTATTTTGAGGCATGCAAATTGCTCTTTGGGCTGAGCTCATCCTCTAAATGCATTGTAAGAGAGCATTTAAAATGATTTGTTAAGTGCACCTCAGGGACTGCGTGATAAATTGCACCGCTCTTAGACGAAAGTCAGTGCGTCCACATAAAAGGTCTGTTGTCAGATTGGTTTAGCAGTATGACCTTGGCAAACAGGTAGTAGTTATGGAATGTTGTACCATCCACTTGTATAGTACGATATTGACTGTTTTTCACAGGTGAGGCCTCAGCTTTAAAAGGCGGCTTGAGAATCTCAACAATGTTACAGAGGTGATAAAGGGTGGAGTGATTTGCATTGCTTTGTGGTTTTGCCACTGGGTTACTGGACTACACTGATTGCTTGAGTTACAGCTGTTGAAAATTGCAATTTGACAGCTTTATACTTCACCCTGGATAGTGTTATTCAGTGCGCGAATTGAAGTATGCTTGCCTACATAAGTGTGAAAGAGTCCTTGATCCACCAATTCTAGTGTAGAGAAACAAAAGAGCAAAAGCATTCAAAGGTGTAAAAATGTTTGCCTTGGTTGCTGTTTTGTGTAAAAGAGTGTGTCAAGGTTTCACATGCATACTGTGTGCCTGAATTAGGCATTTTTGTTGCTTTTCTGTTTTTTGGATACATTAAGCGTCATTTAACAGCGTTTTTCACCCTGGGTCATACAGTGCAAGAACTAATTGTAGTGCTGGCATGTTAATCACAGTGTTGCGAGAAGCATCTGAATTATTCGTGTTTGCTAAGGCAAGTATCGCTATTACCGTTGCTCATACTTGGGTTTAGGAATTTGAACACACTCCTAAAACTATTTATTAAACTGTGTTTGTGCTGCAGACATGAATGGTGCCTCAAATCATGTAGCTTGTTACGGAAAGGTGTGCTTTTGCTTTTTCTAGCTGAGCAGGAGGAAGTCAGTAAAACTTCTCCGTACCTTCACCACTCAACCAATTTAAGAACCAGAACTTGTGTAAATTGTGTACATGCGTTGTCTTATGTTTTTAAGAGAATAAGGTTTTGTGCAATATGCACACATATTAGTGAAGCAGATGAGGGGTTGATGTTCTGGGCTTTGCAGGGGCTGGTAAACATTGGGACGGGTGTTTCAAGGTGTGAGTGGAGAACAGGAATGAGAAAAAAACTAGTTTAGCAGGATTAGAAACAGACTGTGGGAATTTGTATGTCTGAGTCTGACTAAACGCATGAGTCTAGATCTGCAGAGAATGTCTGATGTGGGGTGGGGTTTTTCAGTCTTAGGAGCCCTGTAAGCAGATGCTCTTCCTCCTCTAGTGGATTTAGCTGTCTTCGTATATCAAAAGAGTTTTGAGGACTCAAAGGGATGCATCACCTAAAAATTACAATTGTCATCATTTTTTCAACCTTGTACCATTGCAGTGTTTCAGATTATTCTTTTTGTTGCAGAAGACATACAGGTTTGATAAGTATTTTAGACTTAATTTTGTGTAAGTGATTTAAAGTAAAATATTTAAGGTCAGTATGTGTGTATAACAAAATGAATAGACTACTTTTGTAAAGTAGGGATGCATTAAATTGATTAACAGTGAAGATACTTGAAATATTTTAAAAGATTCGCATTACAAATAAAAGCTGTTCTTTTAAACTTTTTTTTTATTTTAGAAGAATCATAAAAAGAAAATCATGGGTTGAACAAGAATTTAGACTTCCATGCATGGAATATTGGTGATTATTTCTAAGTGGAAGGAAACCCAAGCAACCACAGAATATTTTAAAAACACTCTTCCGTTCATATTATCAGAGATGAACTTGGGTGGGTCCTCTTTAGCATGACATGTGACATTGCTCATTGCTTTATAGATTTAGTGTTTTTTTTATTTCTTTTCCTTCTCCACAGAAGCACTCAAACATTTTATGTGCTCTGCTAATCTGAAGGCTCGGTAATGGCCTCTCTCAATGCCTTGGGCAATGGATGACATTTGTTTGGAAACACTGTAGTGCTTGTTCTTGTGGCATTTACACATTTCGACATTTACAGACATTTGTTACATTAGTACTAATGTTAGAACTGTTTTCTGTATTCTGACCCGACTAATGTGGTTTGCTTTAACACGCTTAGCCTGTATGTAGAACAATGGATGGGTTTTTAAAATCAGACCACACTTTAGGTACTTTAAACTATGATGAGACCTCAAGTGCCAGGGTTAAAATAATACTAAAGAGAGGCGAGAATTATTGAACTTATTGAGCTTGAATGGTTGAGGTTGACGTCTCCTCATTTAGAGGTTAAGAGGTCAGTGAGGCTGAAGCTTGACCGACGATGGACAGTAATCCAATCTGGGTTAAAATCCACCTCGGGGCTTTCCAGTATGCGCTGCTTCGTTTTTCATGCCTACCATCACTGACTGTACATGTGTGATAGTGGGAAATTGGCCGTAGTGCTGGAAGATGAATCCCAGTCCAAAATTTCATCTCGGATCACTGCAAGCACACATCAAAGAGTGACCTCTATTTTTCATATTCCGTGTGCATAAGAAGACCCGACGGAGTTGGAAGCTCCCCTATCTCGTATTAACACAGACCCCTTATCTCGAATGCGGGTGGAGGGTTTTTTTTTTTCTCCCCAGCTTATTTTGAACCCAGTACCCTCTCTTTTTCTCTTTTTACCTCTCTGTGTTTCCCTCCTACCCACTTCTGTGAGCTTGGAGACTGGCGGCAAAACAGCAAACACTTTAATTTGCTCCCAAACTGTGGATTCCTCCGGGGTTAATTATTTATGTATGACTGCGATGGACAGAATCTGGGTCTGAGTATGAGAGATTCCCATTAGATGTGCAAACTAGGTACCTTTTTATGGGTTGCATCTGTATACTGCGATTGTTTAAGCGCATGAGGAAGTTTGTAGAACTGCTGTGTGGAGGGAAAAAAAAAAAAAAGAAATGAAAGACGCAGCTCTGTATTTCGTAACATTTTGTTTTTTTCCCACTGTTTTATCACAGCATGATGCTTCATTCACAAGCACAAGTGGTTCTAGTCATTTAGAGTGTGTCAACATTTCCTGTCTGTTCTGTCACAAAATGTTCATGCTTGGAAATTAGGCCATTTTTCCATTGATTTGCAAAATAATTGAAACCCTGTCTGTTTGTGCTCTATTACAGTTTCTCCGTGCTGCGTCTTGACTCTACATTGCATCCTTTTAATGCCTTGCTGCTGCGGTAACATGTCCGACCTGGATCTTTCCCTTCAGAAACGCTTCCTCTGATGCTCGTTCGCTCTCAAGACAGTACTGCTCAACGTCACTCGGAAAGACCTGTTGAACTTGGGAACACTGTATCACCTACCTGAAGCATTCCTTCATCACCCAGTCTTACGTTTACAAGCGGATCGATCGGGAAGTCTCGCGTCCTGAGGCGTGACTGAAACTTAGCGAGTCAAAATGGCTAACAACACTGCAGACCACCCGCCGGGGAACTCGGTCGCCGATGTCGACCACGAAGGGGACTTTGGCTGCTCGATGATGCAGCTCCGCGAGCTGATGGAGCTTCGCAGTGGCGAGGCGGTCAACAAGATCGCAGAATGCTACGGAGACGTGCAAGGGATCTGCCGCAGGCTCAAGACCTCACCTATTGAGGGTAAGAAGCAGTGAAGATCTACACCCACGCACACATGACCACAGATATGTAGCCAACTGAGTTACATTACAGTTGTTTGCGTAGTTTAATTTCAAAGCACTGAAACTGAATTGATCTTTTAATTGATGCATATTAGAAGCTATTCAATTGAAATCTGCTCCATATTTTAAGTTTAAAATACCGTTGAATCCCTTTCAGCATTGAAAGCTTGAAATATTTAGCTGAAAAGGATCCCATACTACACTGTAGGCACGGTGTTATGTTTGTGGGAAGTGTTGTGCTTTACACGTGAAAAGCTCTATCGTCTTGTCATCTGACCACAAACTCAAACTCTTACGTCACAACCGGGTCACGTGGGCATTTGCGGCAAGCTCCGGACATGCTTTGCATAGTTCCTTTAGAGTAATGGCTGCTTTTGTGCCACCCTCAGATACGTGCCAGGGTTATGCAGTGCTTTTGAGATGGGTCCATTTATTTTGTTCTCTTCTACTGAGCTCTGTGATTGTTCGCTGCTTTGTGGTTTTTACATCCAGTCTGGTTTTCAAGCAGAGTGTCTTGGGGGACAGGCTTTTCTAGGCAGTATTTTGGTAATTTGATGTTTATGCTTCTGGATAATTCAACCAACAGTGTCCCTTTTCCTAATTTAAGCTTTTTGTTGCTTTGTCCCAGACATTTTGGAATGTTCTTCAGTCTTTGGTTTCACAGCTGACCTTCAAATTCGCTAAATATTCATTTCTTAGAGGACTGTATTGGGTTAAATACAAGTAAAGCTCTGGATACTTGTTTTATTTACAGATTTATTTTTAGTTAATCACATTTAATTTTAATTATTTACTTTACATATTTATTTACTTATTTTGTTTACTCATTTACGTATATACTTGCTTGTCAACTGTATGGTTAGTCAGAATGGTTTTCTGTAGAGGTTGACCGATATTGGATTTTACCGATACCGATAGCTAGGTTGGACCACACTGGCCGATACTGATTAATCGACCAATAGTTTTTAAAATGGATACTGAATGGAAAATAAATAGTGCTCTACTATTTAAATTTTAAACTATTTAAAAAAGAAGCCTACTGAACCATACTTTGTAAATGAGTAAAAATAAGAATATTAATTATGTATTGATCATTACAGTCCCTTCATTGTTCATTAACAAAAGCAAGTAAAATTTTTTTTAAATATATCCATAAATGCTGAAATTAACACACTCTAACAAGGAACGATACTTCTATTCTACAGCTTTTATCAGTCTTAATGTTACAAATGGACTCATATTGTAAAGTGTTACCATTACATGAACAATCAAGCTAAAGATGGCCATCTTTAAATATCTACACAAAGGCCACAGTATTGAAATTGCATACATGTGGATATTACTTTCACAATTTAACTGCTTCTGTTCTAGAACATTTGTGGTTATCTAATCTAAATATAAAAATATGTTAGTCACACAACGGGCAAAAGTGCAGCGCCGCGTCTAGAAGAACTCGCAGCTATCCTGTATCACACACACTGGATGCATCGCGTTCAATTCAGGCGGCGGTCTACAAGACTTTATCACCAACCGGGCGAAAGTATACTGCTGTCCTTTCTCCAGTAATACAGCATCTAGTCAACAAATTCATCGCTTAGTAATGACATGAAAACATGCACTACAGTATACTGTACACACCGTTTTAAATCCGCCTTTTGAAGTGTCCCGTTCTGTGCAGCGCGCAGTGTCACGTGTCTAAACAAAGGGCACGTGCTGTCAGTGATTTCCGTCAGGCCGCTCTCGTGCTGTATAACAAAAACTATAGGGACTTTGCTGTATAATGACGACCTTCTCAGCCGCTCCAGCAACTGACCCAACCCAGAAAAAACTATCGGCATGGTTTTTTGACGATAACCGATCAATCAATTAGCGGTGCCGATTATTCGGCAAAACCGATACATCGGTCGACCTCTAGTTTTCTGTAGTAATCAACAGCATAACACGGATGATATTATCTTAAGTTTATCTTGCGTTTAACTTGGGATATTAATCACTTTAGATACAATCAGACAACCGTTTTGCTCAGAAATGTGTTTTGTGGCAGGTATCACCTAAAATCTTTTTAGAAGTTTTATCTTGTATTAATCTCAGTTGTATTATATGTGACCCTGGACCATAAAACCAGTCATAAGGGTCAGTTTTATGAAATAATAAGCTTTTGAATAAATAAGCTTTCTATTAATGTATGGTAGGGGTGGGAATCTTCAGGCACTTTACGATCCGATCCGATTCTGGAAGTTACGATCCGATTCCAAAACGATTCTTGATCTACATTTTTTTTTCCCCAAATAATTCTTCTGTTGTGCAAATACATCTTTACAACCTTACATTTTAACCAAAATTGCACTTTCTTTCCTTTTTGTTTATAGTTCTGTATGTCAGTACTTCTATCTTAAAAGTAGGGGTGTGAGTCTTCACTGGTTTCACAATTCAATTAAATTACAATTTTCATTATCAACTCAGTATCACTATGCATCACATTCTCAGTTTTTATATTACTGCACATGGCTACATTTTCATATACATTTTCTATAAATTTATTTTGTGCGAACTTTATATATATATTTTTTTATCCTATAAACAGGCTACTTTTTAAAACAATCACTTATTTAAAATAAGTGTTCTTTAAGTATCTGAAAGTTTCAGACAATAGTTATGGGCTTTTCTTTTTTCCTCAGCATTGTCATTTGATTATTACTGATGAGAATATAGACAGTGGCAGCTTTAACAGACTGTATTCACACTAATGCACAGATTTCGATATATCAGATGTTTTGTCCTGCTCTGAAAACAATACTGACTGTGTGAACGACAGTTTTGTGTAAAAGAATTTGAAAATGGAAGTGCATTTAACCGCAGCCGCAATCGAATTTCAGAGCAATAAACACAAAGTGCTCATAAAAGTCCGTCAGTGCGCGAATGTCATGCATCTAATAGTACTTCATTCTAAACGGCTTTAATGAAAGCATATCTAAAGTAAAACACAGCGGGTGGAAGCACACACTGTCAAGCAACGCGCATGTGTCTATCGACTCTGCGCTGCACTATGAAACCCATTCATTTCAATTGCTTGTGCTGCGTGAGGTCGGCTTGTTTCTGCTTCGACCAAAGCACCCGCGCAGCCGCGCACGCCGTGCTTAAAGTTCAAAATAGTTGAACTTTCCTGTTCGGTGAGAAAGGCGCTTCTCACAGCGCAAATTCTGTTCATGTGCCATATGCAGGAAAAAACCAAGCTCAGAATCGATTCTGAAATATTCAGAATCCATTCAGAATCGTTGAAGAGAGAATCACGATGCATCAGAGAATCTTTTTTTTTTTTCTACCCCTAATGTATGGTGTGATAGGATGGGACAATATTTGAAGATAAGGGTAAAAAAAAATCACAATTTTGAGAAAAGTACTTGAAAAGTAATACGCAATGTCTAATCTGTCTAATCAAAAATTAAGTTTTGATATTTACAGTTGAAAATTTACAAAATATCTTCATGGAACATGATCTTTACTTAATATCCTAATGATTTTTGCCATTTAAAAAAAAAATCAATAATTTTGACCCATACAACGTATTTTTGGCTATTTCTACAAATATATAAGACTGGTTTTGTGGTCCAGGGTCACATATAGTTTAAAAAAAAATTGTATACATTTTATACCCTGTGCCCACTATAAGAATAACCTTTTTGCTGACATGGTGCTAAAAGTCCAACAAACAAGCTAACAAAATTCAAAATAATCCCACACCTTAGTCTTTCGCGTGGTCATGAGGTCTCTATAAGGACATGCGAAGTCTGAGGTAAAAACGTAGTTTTCGCCCATACACTTTTAAAAAATAATGTTATTTTTCAAACGTTTAATTTTAACTTATTTAAAATGTTTTAAATGTAATGATAAAATTATGGCAATTTCAATGATAAAATCATGCTTTTTTCTGTCGTGTAGTCGACTCTTGTTTTCAGTGTCGACTAGTAGGAGCTGTACCGTTTAGTCGACTAGTCGACTAGACCCGCACACCCCTAATATATATATATATATTTATATTTATATATATTTATATTTATATTTATATATTTATTTATTTATTTATAAATAAATCATGTGGCAAGCTGGATTTAAANTGTAGTCGACTCTTGTTTTCAGTGTCGACTAGTAGGAGCTGTACCGTTTAGTCGACTAGTCGACTAGACCCGCACACCCCTAATATATATATATATATATTTATATTTATATATATTTATATTTATATTTATATATTTATTTATTTATTTATAAATAAATCATGTGGCAAGCTGGATTTAAACATGCCTCACCTGTATAAATCCACAGTTTAATGTATGCTAACCACTAATCTATCTCGTGTCATTTTCTGATCTCTCCTCTGCCTGTTTTGTTTTTTTTTTTTGTTTTTTTTTGTTCCCATAACATGGCTGTTGTTGTAGAAATGCCAAAAGCCCTTCAAAAGCATTTTTAATTCAGGGGAATGGTAGAGCAACTAGTTAAGCATCTAAAGTATTTATAGTTGCAAAGCCACATTAAGTGTTACATATGTACAGTATGAGTACAGTATTACATCACTTGAAGTGAAGTTTGATGACAGGATAATTCTACTCTCGGGATGCGGTCTTGTTTTGCGCCATGTTTCCAGAAGGTTGTTTACCATCAAACCTTGAACAATTCTGTCGATTTAAGATACTTGCATGGCTCTGAAGGTGACATGGCTTATCTAAAGAAAAGCTGGACTGTCATACTGACCTTTTAAAGATATTCACAAGCACTCACTGAAGTTTACAGAATGGCTCTACAGTCCTCCTACCCAGCGACCTTAGTGATGTTTTATCATAAACCAGTTTGTCACGCCATCAAGGCTGTCTTATTTCACCTCCATCAGCGCAAGGTGAGATTAGGCTTTGCCGTCGTCCCCATGAACAGCGTGAATGTGCTAAGCAAACACCGGCAGGCTTCTCATCTCCACTTCAGCATATGGGCTCTGTTGGATCATTCTAGCATTGAAATGTGCTCCACACCGTGTCCTTAATTACATTTTAGATCATCGCTCTGTTCCATTTAGTAATGAAGGGACAGCTGTACAGACTTCCCCACACAAGAAATGACTCATTTTATTGAAGGGGGTATAATTATGTTTTCTCTTTCGCCCTTAAATGGAAGTGTAGGTGGAAAAAGCAAAGTAGCATTTCTTTTAAAGGTGCTGTCGAGACCTTTTGACATGGTTTTTGTCGCTTAGCATAAACGTGTTTCGTCTGAGGTGTGCGAGTCTGACTGCATTTGTGTATTTGTTAAAAGAAAAGAGGCAGAAACATTGAAATTGACAGTAGAGGCGTATTAGCTTGGCACTGGACTCGATGTTAGCTCTTGTTGCATACTTGGCTTATGAGGGAAAATGAATCATCACTGGTCTGCTGTAATATTTTTTTGAAAACCAAGCCTCTCCTTTTTGCATTACAGGATAACCGCAGAACACAATACCATTACAGTTCACTCAAGAGTTATAGGTTCAGCAGCCATTTATGTGTCCTATTTATGGTCGATATACATTGTGGCCTTCTAAGAAAACCCTAAGTCAGAGATAAAAAAACAAAAGACCTTTTGTACCTTTTTTAACCTCTTATCTCGGCCTTTAGACTTTGCAGGTTCTACTCAACCGCTCCTTAAGTTCTCCATTAAATCAATAAAAGTTGTTTTCACACCCATAGCTCTCAGTGGACTTTGCTTGTTCAGATTTTTTGAGAAATGTTGTCCGGTTGTCTTGTTTTGGAGGGTATCCCTTGTTTATTTGGCTGAATGGCTAACATCAGCTTTTATCACTTCCTTTCATTTGTTTCCTGTTAGTATAGACAAACTTCTGGCAGCTGTTCCAATCACGCCAAGGCCTGAATGTGGAAGACCTACTTGTTTGGCCTTGCAAAACAAGTTAGGATAAAGAAGTATATTTTACATTTACATTAGTCATTTAGCAGACGCTTTTATCCAAAGCAATTTACAAATGAGGACAATGGAAGCAATCAAATTCAACAAAAGAGCTTTTTTTAAAAAAATTATTTATTTTTTAATTATATAATAAAAGAAAAATGGATAGAATAGAAAAATAGAGCAAGATTGTATTAGAGGGTTTTTTTTTTCTTGTTTTTTTTTGCTTTTTGTTAATTGTATAATAATTAAAAAAAAAAATACATACAATACAAAAAGAATAGAGTAGCTAGTGATAATTTTTTTTTGTTGTTTTTTGTTTAAGAAAAGAAGTAGTTAGCAAATGAATAGAGTGCAAGTCTAAAAGTTTAAAGAATAGAATTAGAATAGAGAGTGTTAGAGATTTGTGTGTTTTTCATCTTTAAGGATATTTTAAAATATATATAAGACATTACAGTTTAATGAAAACTTAGTTGGATCACAGTTGGTCTATTATGCTCACCAAGGATGCAATACTCTGAAAACTGCTTTCCATTTGAATATATTTTAAAATGTAGTTTAGTCCTTCGATGGCAAAGCTGAATTTTCAGTAGAGATGTAATGGTATGAAAATTTCCGATTTATCATAGTTGTCAGTACTATCACGGTATTGTTAAATATTCTGGAAGTTTTCAGAAAGTACTTGCACATAAATCACTTTACCAAGTTTTATATTTAAAATTAACAAACAACAAATCAAATGACATTTTGTTTGCATAATCTCTAAAACAACAACAGTAGCCTAACAATGATGTCCGGATTTTAAATGAAAAAAAGCTGTGAAAAAGTTTCATAGAAAGACAAGGCCTTTAAATAAAGAAAAGGGTTGAGTCAAAATGATTGATTTAATAAATTATGCATTTCATCTGTTCTGTTAATAATCTAGATAACTGGTCTGAATTGTTTAAATGTGTAGAATCCACTTGTTTTTCATCAGCAGGGCATGCAAATTTAGTCCGTTTTTTTGTCTAGACAAAAACGGCACACAAGCTGAATGTAAATGTAAGTCTCTGTAAATCCACTGTATGACACTAGATGGTGCTTATGGAAAAGCTGAATTACAGCTGTTTCCCGTGAACTTCGTGGATAAAGCAGCATTGCGATTAAGAACACTTGTTAAGGCATTACATGGAGCGATAGGAAAAACAAAATGCCATCGAATCTTTTCTGAAGACAGTCAGAACCTTCAGAGGTACATTCATAAAATTAATTCATTCATATATTCGTTATAATTCCCGATTTATGTTTCTGCCGGTGGGTGCTCAACCCCCAAATTGCAAAGTGAAATGTACCGACTGCAAATGCATTAGTTACCAAATAATACACACATTCTTTTTATGAGGACTGCGCTTCACTACATAAAATGATTTAATAAATACCTGTTTACAATAAGCACTACACAGAACAATGTTTGAGGGCGCACACGTAAAATCTGAGGGAGTGCAGATCACGATCTATATATATATAGTGGAAGTGGAAGCCAGCTGCAAGCCGAGATGATTCGTGCTGGCACCCTCTCATACAATAATGCACTCAGTAACGCCAAAAACTATGAAAACGTGAATAAAGTCGTAAAGGCTGCAATGCATTTCTTATTGCTTAAAATGAACGGAGACTACCTCGTGTTTTTCCGTGGGTGCTCGATTATTTCCATGGGGATTGGCGCCTAAGCCCTCGGCACTCTTTTAAAACATCCGCCGTCTTTTTACACGGAAAGAAAACGAAACTAATCTACGTGCTGTGCACAAATGAGACTGTTACTTAAAACTGTGCTTTATGCTGTACAGTATTAATTTATCATCAGTAGTTCAAATCATGGTAATCAAATACGGTTTTAATGATAATTAAAATACGAAATGGTAATACTAACCGTGGGGAATTTTATCATGATTTATCGTCAAACCAGTAATCGTTACATCCCTAATTTTCAGCCATTAGTCCATTCTTCAGTGTTCTAAGATGTTGATTTATTGCTCAATCAATGTTTCCTATTAATATCAATTAAAACTTAAAACAGATGTTCTTCGAATATATTTTTGTATAAATCATGAGTTAAGAGCTGATGCCCTCGGGCAGGAGATATAGGGTACCAAATTTGGTTGAACAGGTACACATTTTCTCTAATTCCATTGTCTATTAAATAAATAATAAGTGATTGGATTGTTGTGTGGGTAAAGATAATGTGATGGGTAATATATATAATATGGGTGTACTATTTAGGATTGTGCAGAGGTGGTGTATGTAGTTTTGAATTGGAGGGTTGTTGTATGTTGGAACTGTTCTCTTGATTGATTGCCCAAGACAAATTTCTCCTATGGGGGAAACTTAAAATATCTCTTTTTGACTAGGGATGCACCAGAATGAAAATTATGGGCTGAAACAGAAAATTCTGGATGTACTTGGCAGAAAACTAAAAATATGTTTTAATATTATTTTATTAAATAATATTTAATAATTTTGTAAGACTTTTTAATTTAACTTAATCATTCTAATGATACTGAATTTAAAAATATAAGCCAATAAAACAAGCACACTTTTATTGAAAGTAAAACAATAACATTTGACAGAAAATATATTAATATTAAATATCAATGTATTATTTTATTTAGTTCTATTCAACAGAATCAGGGTTTGTTTGTTGTTGTTGTTGTTGTTGTTGTTGTTTTTTCACCTTATTATTGGAGCATGTGAGCAGAGCATAGTGTCATTTTACCAACGTTTCCCAGTATAACTGTATTGCACCATGTTACAAGTATACTATAGAAATTTCCTGTCTGTGCGTTAAGCAGGCTTTGCTTTTCTGGTGAAGGAGGGAGAGTGAAACCTGAACGCTGAACCCTGCTGGACAGTGCGATGCACCATATATTTTCCTTTTTTTTTTTTTTTGCAGTTTTTCATTTTTGTTAATTTTTCATTTTTGTCCAATAATTTTTGGCTTCTGAAATTTTGATGCATCGCTATTATTGACCCCAAACTTGTGAACATGTCATGAATGTATCTAGGCTATAATATAACTCAAAAGTGTTCTTATACGTACAGAACTTGCTCATTTAACATGTGGTACTGTGGACAGGAGCCTAGCTGGTTAACGCGCTATTTGAATACCCACTATAGCAAGTTGCCATGGCAGCAGAAGCATATCACAGCCCACTGTTAAGTCCAATTGCAGGTTTTTATCTGCATAGATTTTACTTGGATGGTCAATTAATGTGGATATTTCCTGCACATCTGAATAGCCTGATGGAAGCGCTAAAACGCCACCCATCTATTCAACAGGTCTAAACAATCACAGATCAGAAATTGAGGGAGAACGTAAATGCTTATGGCAGATATCATTTTCTCTGCGCTTTCCTCCCTTAGCGGTGATATGGCATCTGAGATTTGTGATTACAGCATATCCACCGTAACGTTATCTAGTTATATCTACGCAGTGAGCAGCACTATGATAATATAAAATGATTTCAGTTTCTGCAGATTTAATGAGACCTGTTGAGAGAGTGGAACTCGAGCAGTCTTTTCTTAGTTGTAATATGTGCAATATAAAATTAGCCTACTGATTTTTGTCCAGAAACCTCCTGAGGTTCTTGCGTGACAAGAGGAGAGTCAGAGGTGGTGTTTTGAAAGGGCACTAGAGAAGCAGGAGACAAAGATGTACCTTAAGTCCCCCATTCACTGTGGGACACACAGATCTTGGCCATCTACCTCCTTCTCTCCAATGACTGAGGATCCATCCATACTAACTTTCTAGCCTGTTGCTAAAAAAGAGACAAAGTCTTTGACCTGAAGACTGCTGAATGAGGCATTAATCAGTGAATATTTATTTTGGACAGCTTTGTTTAACATGCCTTGTGTGACAAAACAAGGCAGCGTTCAATAAAATAAAGGGTTGTGCACTATTTAGGGGTGTAATGATTCATTGTTATGGATTGATACATTGATACAATGTCTGACGTTGCATCAATGCCACATGTAAAATATAGATATCTGTAGTATAAATAGTCACCTTTATTTTGGCACTGTCCACATTTTTACGTAATGTCAGTCTATTCATTACCGCCAACGTGTGTATTCTCGTTCAAACTCGCGTATCAGGACTAGGGCTGGGCGATATGGGCAAAAAAATTATCACAATAATTTTTTTTCATATCAGTCGATACCGATAATTATCGCAATAAATGTCAAATCTTTATTTCTTTAAAGTTTAATGAGAGATTTTTGCTCCAAAGTAAAAGTTGTAGAAACCAGACCATTAATTTTCCTTAAAATAAATATCTAAATAGAAAAATTAATTTCTGCATGTTCTAATGAGTTATATTGTTTCAAATC
>JAHKKF010530086.1:22223-42594 GCA_019740295.1 Labeo calbasu | reverse complement strand
GGGGGAGGTTGGGGTAAGTGTTCTGGGGTGAGGGGAAGTGGCGAGGGCGGGTCGGTGAACTGGATGGGGGGTGGCGGGGGCGGAGGACTCTGAGGGGGAGGGGGGATGTGGTCAGAGCCTGAGGAGTAGGAGACTGAGGTGGAGTCATCGCTGCTGCTGTGGTCTTCACTGCTGGCACTGCTTAACTCATGAGGCAGCATGTTTACTTCCTGGTCATCCTGGAAACTCATCTGCCAGTGTCATAAAGACCATTTAGGGTTAAAAAACAACAATGTATGGTATGTAAAAGTAAGAAATGTGACCTTACATATGAAAAGCGTTTAAAGAGTGGATAGATGAAAAATATTCAATAAATAAACAAATGTGACCTAACATATGGAAAGCATTTGAAGAAAATATAGAATAAAAATATCAAAAAAAAAAAAATAAACAAACAAACAAACAAATGTGACCTTACATAGGCCAGGAGGTTTAATAAAATAAAATAAAATATGACCTCATAGGACAAGAGGTTTGGAAAATGGATGGAGGAAAAAATAAAATAAAATAAAATGAAATAAAATAAAATAAAATAAAATAAAATAAAATAAAATAAAATAAAATAAAATAAGCAATATGACCTCATAGGACAAGAGGTTTGGAAAATAGATGAAAGAAAATAAAATAAAATAAAATAAAATAAAATAAAATAAAATAAGCAATATGACCTCATAGAACAAGAGGTTTGGAAAATAGATGGAAGAAAAATAAAATAAAGTAATAATAAAATAAAATAAAATTAAATAAAATAATATACGTCCATTTTCCAAATCTCCTGTCCTTTGTGAGGTCACTTTGCTTTTTCTAGTTTATTTTATTTTGTTTTGTTTTTCTTATATCCATTTTTCAAAACTCTTGTCCTTTGATGTCATATTGTTTATTAATAAAATAAAATAAAATAAAATAAAATAAAATAAAATAAAATAAAATAAAATAAAATAAAATAAATTAATAATAAAATAAAATAAAATAATAAAATAAAATAAAATAAATTAATAATAAAATAAAATAAAATAAAATAAAATAAGCAATATGACCTCATAGGACAAGAGGTTTGGAAAATAGATGGAAGAAAAATAAAATAAATTAATAATAAAATAAAATAAAATAAAATAAAATAAAATAAAATAAAATAAAATAAAATAATAAAATATGTCCATTTTCCAAATCTCCTGTCCTTTGTGAGGTCACTTTGCTTTTTCTAGTTTATTTTATTTATTTATTTATTTTTTTCTTATATCCGTTTTTCAAACCTCTTGTCCTTTGATGTCATATTGTTTATTAATAAAATAAAATAAAATAAAATAAAATAAAATAAAATAAACTATGTGACCTTGAAGGACAAGAGGTTTGGAAAATGCATAGATTAAAAATTCAATTCGAATCAAAATAACAAAAAATGAAACAAAAGAACCCAAACAAAACAAAATAAACACAAAAATACAAAATTAAACAAAACTAAACAAAACAAAAAATAATTAAAATAACCCTCCAGTTGCGGTGCACTGGAAAGAAGCATTTTGCAATTTTGGAGAATGGATAGAAAAAAAATAAAATAAAAAGACAATTTTGTGTATAATTCTATAATTACATAAATTGTTTGTGAATATTTTTTTTATATTTTTGTGCCATTTAATTGACCTGGATATAGTAATCTTTTTCTGAGTCTGACACAAACCTCCTCATAGTCATTCTCTCCTCCCTTGAAGTCATCCACGATATTGACCCGGTGGCCCAACTGCTCGCTCAGAGCATCCAGGAACTTGTCGGTGTCTCGGCTGCGAGGTGGACGTGAGAAGGTAAAGAGCTTCCTGCGCTGAGGCAGAGGACTGGGCTCATCAGAAGGCAAAGGGGAGGCAGGGGGGCTGTCTAAACTAACATATGGATTAGAGTCCACACTGTCTGGAGAAGGAACAGTCTGCTGGTAAGGCTCAAACTGAGGGCCAGGAAAGGATTCAGTCCATGAAAGAGTGAGGCCTGACTTACGGTTCCCTGCAAAATCAACAAAATCATGAGGAACATTTATAATACATAGAAATACTTATGAGAGATCTTATTGTTCTAATGTTCTAAAAAGTTTTAAATTGATCAAGATAAAGAACTACAACATGCTAATACGTTAAACTCTTAAAATCTTAAATTATCTACATAAGCAAGCACATTTAGTGTCAAATTGTCACACAGCTCCTGCACAGCCATTTTTTTCGGAAGCACCATGTGACAATTGTGGATGTCAGAATAAGCTCAGAATACCTTTGTTACTGAGCGTGAAAGACTGAGTGTATGTATTGTTCTCAGCGTGGCCCATGCCGACAGCCCTGGGTGAGGAGTGACTCTGGAGAGACGGGTTGTTCTTCCCGGGAAACAGGTTCTCAAGCTCCGTGTACACTCCTGACATCTACGGGTTGGGGCGTGGTTAGATGAGACTATGCATGGTTTCATAACAGCAGTGATGACAGTGCAATGAATTGCGGATGAGCAGTAAATGGTACCCACGTGGCTGAGATCTGGGGACTCTGGGAAGGAAGTCCCATCCCCACATTGTCTTTCCTCTGGAGTCACAGGGTCAGTGAATGTTCCTGAGACACAGAGAGAGCACTGTCCAGAAACAGAACATGTGCACAGAAAGCTGCTTGCCCTTCAGGAGCTAAAAAGAGACTGAGGGCAGTCAGCTTCAGCAGCGGGTCTGGGCGGGAGGTGGCTGAGAGGCGCACAGCACTTGCAAGCAGTTTATAGCTTTGCCTAATAGATGCTGGTGACTCATAAAGATGGCTGAGAACAGTTCTGACTGCTTGTTTACCCCACAAGAGTGACAGAATGGCACGACTAGCTGAATAAATGTTACAATGGACCAATGCGTGGCATAAATATTATTCTATAAGCACTTATTGACTTATATCAGTTCCCTTTCAGTCGATCACTTTTGATGTCACATCAGTGACTGACAAATTGTGTCTCTCTGCCTAGATTCCCAATTCGTCAGTCACTGACAAGACGTCTCAGTTCCCTCCTTCAGGGAACGAGGGTTACACAAGTAACTAAGACGTTCTCTTTCAGTCTGTCACTATTGACGTCACATTAGTGACCGACAAACTGGGTCTCTCTGCCCAGATTCCCCATTCGTTGGTCACCAATGTTATGTTACAATTGACCGACTGAAAGGGAATGAGGGTTACACAAGTAACTGGAACGTTCCCTCAAGATTCCCAATTCGTCGGTCACTAATGTGATGTCTCAGTTCCCTTCTTTAGGGAACGAGGGCTACACAAGTAACAGAAACGTTCTCTTTCAGTCGGTCACTTTTGACGTCACATC
The DNA here is from genome assembly GCA_019740295.1 of Labeo calbasu. Classification (NCBI taxonomy): domain Eukaryota; kingdom Metazoa; phylum Chordata; class Actinopteri; order Cypriniformes; family Cyprinidae; genus Labeo; species Labeo calbasu. The sequence goes on along the minus strand of JAHKKF010530086.1, from coordinate 39,240 downwards.
AGTGACTGACAAATTGTGTCTCTCTGCCTAGATTCCCAATTCGTTGGTCACTGATGTTATGTTAAAACTGACCGACTGAAAGCGAATGAGGGTTATACAAGTAACCGAGATGTTCCCTTTCAGTTGGTCACTTCTCATGTCACATCGGTGACCGAACACATTGGGTCTCTCTGCCCAGATTTTCCAATTCGTCAGTCAATGACAAGACGTCTCCGATGTTAAGTTAAAATTGACAGACTGAAAAGGAATTAGGGTTACACAAGTAACCGAGATGTTCCCTTTTAGTGGGTCACTTTCACTGTCATGTCAGTGACCAACAAATTGGGTCTCTTTGGGGAAGTCTCCGTTCCCTCCTTCAGGGAACGAGGGTTCCACAAGTAACAAAAAAGTTCTTTTTCAGTCCATCACTTTTGACGTCACCTCAGCAACCGACAAATTGTGTCTCTCTGCCCAGATTCCCAATTCGTTGGTCACCAATGTTCTGTTAAAACTGACCAACTGAATGAGGGTTATACAAGCAACCGAGATGTTCCCTTTCAGTCGGTCACTTTTGATGTCACGTCGTTGACCAACAAATTGGGTCTCTCTGGTGAGATTCCCAATTCATCGGTCACTGACAAGACGTATCAGTCCCTTCCTTCAGGGAACGAGATGACACAAGTAACCGAGATGTTCCCTTTCAGTGGGTCACTTTCAATGTCATGTCAGTGACCGACAAATTGGGTCTCTCTGGTGAAGCCTCCGTTCCCTCCTTCAGGGAACAAGGGTTACACAAGTAACCGAGATGTTCTATATTGTACTGTGAGCAGGATCCAAAATTAACAATCATCAAGCGTCAAATGAGGGTAGAAATTGATTTTGGCAAAGTGAAAAAATAAATCGATTACACTACCATTCAAAAGACTGAGGTCAACATTTTTTTTTTGATAGAAATTGATACTTTTATTCAGAAAAAATGTATTGACTTATCCAAAAGTGACAATAAAGATTTTTTATAATATTACAAAAGATTTTTAAATGATTTTTTAATAAACATATAGGTATTTCAAATTGAACATGTTCTTTTGAAATTTCTATTGGCCAAAGAATCCTAAAATAGTATCAGTTTCTACAAAAATATTAAGCAGCACAAATGTTTTCAACATCGCTAATAAAAAGTTTCTTTCATATTAGAATAATTTCTAAAGGACCAGTTGACACTGAAGACTAGAGTAATGGCAGTTGAAAATGTAATTTGCCATCACAAGAATTAAAAACTTTTAAAAATATATTAAAATAGAAATTATTATGGAAGTTATTTATAATATAAATACAAGTTTTTACTGTTTTTGAGCAAAAAAAGCAACCTTGGTAAGCATTAGAAACTTTTTTCAAAAATATGAAAGAAAAAAAAATCTTAGCAAATCCAAAACTTTTGAAATTATTGTAGTGTATACATATATTTGTATATGTATACATGTTTTTATGTTTAGTGTGGAAAAGTTAATTTTGAACCCTGCTAAAAAATGCTAAATCCAAAACACTGACGGGTGAAAAATGACATACCCATTCCCAGGTGAGTGCCGATAATGCAGTCGTCTGAGCTTCTCTCTCTCACAGTGTTTTTGTGAGAGGTACCTGACACTCGCATGGAGCTGCTCCGTCTGTGGGTTTCTGGACCTATCTCTGGTTCTGCGGTTATAAACATGCACAGTCAGAATGCAATCAGGAAAGAAAACCACTGACATCCACAAAGTAACCTCACAGCTAACCTGCACTCTTGAAGCCCAGGAAGCGGGCGATCTTGGTCTTGCAGTGTTCCTGTTCCTCGTAGGTCAGCAGCTGGTAAATAAACTGCCAAATCAGCTGCTTGGCTGGAGTGTCCAGCACTGGAAACACATCTACAATGAGTGTGTCCACATTCCTGTTTACATGCAACAGAGGGAGCCATATTAGAAATAATTGGGCTGCTCTCTCAGCAAGCAGTCGTGCCAGCGAGCGTTATTTATTAATTTTGGAAGAACCCACAGATTGTTCCTGATTATGAGCATCTATTTGTGCTTGAGGCTGAAGCTATTTTTGAATGCTTTTCACATTTGCCTTGCTGCTGCCAAGCGTCTGAAAATCCCTCACTGTGGGAACAGTATGCTATGATATTTGTAATCATATGGCAGGATGGCTACAGTCTATAAGTGTTAATTAGCTCTGTTGCCTATAACACATTTCTAACTTGTATGTTTTTCTGTCAAACATTGCATTGGTCACTTAAGTCATGATTATAAAATACAATTTTAGCTTTAATTAAAAGAAATGCACTCTACAGATCAAAAGTTTGGAATAATTACCTTATTCTTATGCCTTACCTTATCTAATTTTCTTATGCTCACCAAGGTTGCAATATTTATTAATATTGTGAAATACTGTTACAATTTAAAGTAACTGATTTGAATATATATTAAAATATAATTTATTCCTGTGATGGCAAAGCTGAATTTTCAGCAGCCATTACTCCAGTCTTCAGTGTCACACGATCCTTTAGAAATTGTTCCAATATGCTTATTTTGGTGCTTATTTTATTTTTGGCTATTATTATTGGTACTCAGTTATCAATAATGATTCTTTTAATATTATATGGATTTTTCAAGAATCGTGTAAGACACTAAATACATACATATATTATAAATATATAGGCCTCTATATTTTTTACATCAAATAAAGAGTGAGCTCTTAGTGAGCATAAGAGTCTTTGACAACATAAAAAAATCTATATATACATTATTAAATTGAATTATTCCAAACTCTTGACCTGCACTGTAAAAAAAAACTATTTGTTGAGTCAACTTAACGTAATTTGTTACCTGGCTGCCTTTAAAATTTTAAATTCAGTCAACTCAAAACGTTCAGTCAACTTGAAATGTTAAGTTGTACTAAGTGACAACTTATATATTTGAGTTGGTTCAACTTAAAATGTTAAGGCAGCTGGGTAACAATGCCAGCTTTTAAGTTTAACAAACAAATTTTTAGTTTAATCAACTCAAATATCTAAGCAGTGATTTATTACCATTTAACATTTTAAGTTGACTAAACTTTTTTGAGTTGACTTTTTTTAGTTTTTTACAGTGTATATGCTGTTGTTACGGTCCAATTTGAGACCTAAACAATTCAGACCACCAAATCTAATCACTAATCACAAGCAAGCTGAGACTTTTGTTTTGATAAGACATTATTCAGTCTGGGTACTGCCAACCTTAACTAACATAACACTAAGTCATGTGTCTTCTCCCACTCAGCCATGATGTATTTTGACCTGACCTGTGCTGGAAGAAGGTCTCCAGAGCTTTGCAAATGGTATATCTTTCTTGTAGGGTGAGGAGGTGTTCAAGTTGCTGGCTGAAGGTTCGGCCCTGCACGCGGATACTGGGAGGCAAGATCTCGGCCACCCACTGCAGGGAGCTGAGGGCCGGGGAACGTGAGCGGGGGATGGTGGGGGTCTCCTCCGGCTCTGAATCTGAGAGCGGATAGTCTACAGGGCCCTCTTCCACCACGAGAGTGGGCATGGCACCACTGCCCTGCAGCATGGACACCACCTTCTCATGGGAACAGTTCCTAAATGTACATAGAATAGAATTAATGGAGAAGTTCACTTCCAGAAGAAAAATGTACAGATAAGGTACTCACACCCTTGTCATCCAAGATGTTCATGTATTTCTCTCTTCAGCCATAAAATAATTATGTTTTTTAAAGAAAACATTTCAGGATTACTCTCCAAAAATTCCCATCTCATTTTTTCCTCCAACTTCAAAATTGTCCTACATAGCTGTTTTACCTTTTTTTGTAAAGGGCTTTTGACCTTCTTTGCATGTTCACTTTGTAAACACTGGGTTGGTACTTCTGCAACGATGAAGGATGATTTTGAAGTTGGAGGAGAAAATGAGATTGGAGGTTTTCGACATACCCTTACTTTCATGAACCGGAATACACAGAGTTCACGCAGAGCTAGACAAGACGAGCGTTTGGTGTTAAAAAGTATATAAATTGTCAGTTTTTTTAGAAAGTAACCAATCATTTTGCTAGATAAGACCCTTATCCTTATCCCTTTTCCTCAAAAAAACTTCTTTACAACTGAAGAAAGAAAGACTTGAAAATCTTGGATGACAAGGGGGTGAATACAATATCTATAAATTTTTGTTCTGGAAGTATAGTAATCTTTTAATGTATAATATAATATAATATAATATAAAATAATAATATAGGACAAAATGGGGTGCAAATACAGTGCCCTCCATAAATATTCGCACCCTTCCTAAATATGACCAAAGGCAGCTGTGAAAATAAATCCGCATTGTTTACCTTTTTGATCTTTAGATAAAATTAACAAAATTTTAACCTTTCATTGAAGTAAAGCTATTGAGAGGGGAGGGAAATTCTCATTAAAGTAATTATGTTTTTCTCCAGTGCATGTTGGCCACAATTATTGGCTCCCCTAGAAATTCGTATTAGTAAAATCTCTCTGAAGTATATTCCCATTTATATGTACATTTCTTTAGCACACCAGGGTGACTAAGTGCATGAAATTGTCCTGCCATGACTTCCTGTTCCACAGGATTATAAATATGAGGAACACAAAGGCCGCATTCCCTTAATCATCTGTCAAAACGAGTAAAACCGAAGAATATAGTCCTGATGTGCACAACAAGATTCCTGAGATTTGCAAAATAGAAAGTGGCTGTAAGAAATAGCTAAAGCACTAAAAATCCTCATTTCCACCATCAGGGCAATAATTACAAAGTTCCAATCAATTAAGTTGTCACAAATCTGCCTGAAAGAGGACATATGACTACAGTATACCATCCTAATGCACGATAAGGAGAAAAGTTTGAGTGGCCAAAGCCTCTCCAAGGATCACAGCTAGAGAATTGCAGAGATTAGTTGAGTCTTGGTATTGGAAAGCCTAAAAAATATATCCAACAGCCCCTACATCATCACATGTTGTTCGGGAGGGTTTCAAGAAAAATCCTCCTCGCTCATCCAAAAACAAACTCTAGCATATTCAGCTGTCAGACACGACTGGAATTTCAAACGGGACCTGCTTCTATGGTCAGATGAAACAAAAAGAGAGCTTTTTGGCAGCAAACCCAGCAAATGGGTTTGGTGCAAACAGGGATCAAAAGTACCCCATGCCTTCGGTTAAATATACTGTTGGATCTTTAATGTTGTGAGCATATGTTCCTGCCATAAGTCCTGGACATCTTGTTTAGATACATGGCATCATTGATTCTATCAAATACCAACAGATAAAAAAATCTAAATATGACTGCCTCTGTTAGGCAGAACTCAGAGCTGTTATCTTGAGAAAAGGATGTTGCAATAATTGGGTGCCAATAATTGTGGCCAACGCAAACTAGAGAAAAACATTTATTTCATAATGAGATGTTTCACCACTTTCTACTGTCTTACTTCAATGATAGGTTAAAATTCTGTTAATTTTTTTAATGAAAGATCAAAAGGATAAATGCTGCAGATTTATTTTCACAGCCACCTCTGCTCATATTTACCAAGGGTGCAATATTATTGGAGGGTATTGTAGCATGTTCTCTTAAATAGCACTTATAAATAAATGTACAGTTGGTGGAATTTTTATTGACATAATTCTATGCTTGTCAGTCCACCGGAGGCAGCATGAAGTAAATTGCTGTGCTCTTGAGATTAACTACACAGCAAGAAACAGCTTAATCATAGCCGGAGGAAACTGATTTACATTTTGGCCTAAACAAACAAACTGTAAAAGCTGGTGGTTTGTTAAGTAGAAGCAGAATAATATAAATGCATAATATGAATATAGTGAAACTAATAATAGCTTGTTTCCAACCTAATTACCATTTGAACTCATCACAACATTGTTAACTCTTAAAATAACTCACTTTAAATCAACAGTCACACAAATGACTAAAAAGTCACTTTAAATACAAATATAAAATAAATCTATGTAAAGAAAATCATTAGGTTAAATTGCTACACATTAAGTTAACTTGATTACATGTTTCTGAGAAATCTCTTAATTATTAAAAAAAACATTACTTATGTATTCTTAGATATGTTTACCACAGTATATACTGTAATATCACCGCTATGCAGCTTTTAAATCATCACAGCATAACAAAAAATAAACACACCTCATGTCTAGGCCATTGAGGAACAATATGCGGTCTCCTGGTTTAAGGCCACACGCCTCGGCTGGACTACCTGTAATGGGAAAACATAGGTTTGGGGCTGAGAATGAAATCTTGGACACTTAGTAAATAATACACCCAAACCCATAGACAATCCTTGCTGATGTGTAATACTGCTGTCCTTTGTGATCGGTTGTGATTAAAACACTACAAGATACCCTGTTGTAGGTCTGAACGGGAATGTAATCGGCTTGTTCATCACGATGCTAGACTCCTACTTGTTTTTATAAGCAGCCCCACACGGGCGGCTGAGTCAGTGTTAACTAGCCTCAGCACAGGCCTGCAGTGGGCGAATATCGTCATACAGACGCTCACACACTTACCGCCCTCTCTCCACTCAGAACGTTCAATCGTGCAGACTTCAATACAAATGTACCCAAAGCTTGCTCATTAGTACAACAGCCCACTCCTTCCTTTTTCACAATGCACCAAAAAAACACTCCATTCCCCACTCCAAACAAACCACTGACCCCAGCTGTGCTTTCCATGTGTCTTTTTATTACAGCCGCCTCTGTAGCCTACAGCGAATGTGACCCTCAACGTGGCACAAATTCTGAGTAACAAAACACAGCCGTGTCCTGGAAGATAGTGATTTATATAAGGAAAGCATATTTACTTGATCAATGGCTGTTGGCAAAAATATGACAGCAAAAATTAATTTCTAGCACTAGATTTGTATGCTAGGTGGCAGGATGTATAATTCTCAGATCTGGATCCTTCAGAAAAGGAAAAGCCTGACTCACCTGAGAGTCAGTTCTGTTTTTCCTCTGATTAATGATGAAATATTGCAAGTGCTTATGGGTAGGCGTCACAATCATTCATACACACCTGACATTACTGAGTCGATCCACACAGGAGCATGACCTCTCAGAGTAAACCCAAAACTCTTCTTACCCCTATACACACGGATGGTTCTGTGGAGGAAGCAAGAGAGGCATTACTGACTGTAGGTATGTTAAATACTCACATAATATTCAGTATTCAAAATGAGATTTATTAAAAAGATTTTTTAAAGAAAATGACCTGCGCTTGTCTGCCCGAAACATCCTGCCACAGTAAGCAGGGCGTAGTTAGGGTGCAGTTGCTAAGATGTTCTGAGTGATTTTTTGCATGTTGCTAAAGTGTTCTGTGTGGTTACTGGCTGGCCCATGTCAAAATAGCAGTGGCCATGGTATTGCTTTGTAGTTGCTAAGGTGTTGTAGGTGGCTGCTAGGGTTTTGCTGGGTTGTTCTGGATGGTTACTTATTGGCCCAGGTCAAAACACTTGTTTTGCTGTTGCTAGGGTGTTCTGGGTGGTTGCTAGGGCTTTGCTGAGATGTTGTGGGTGTTTACATACTAGCCCAGGTCAAAAAGTTGTCATGGCGTTGCTCTGCAGTCTTCTGAGTGCTTGCTAGGGCATTGCTGGGGTGTTCTGCATGGTTGCTATGTGCCTCAAAAGAGCAGTTTCCAAGGTGTTGCTATGCAGTTGCTAAGGTGTTCTGAGTAATTTTTTTGCATGTTGTGGTTGCTTGTTGGCCCATGTCAAAATAGAAGTTGTCATCATGGTGCTGCTTTGCAGTTGTTAAGGTGCTGTAGGTGGCTGCTAGAGCTTTGCTGGGCTGTTCTGGATGATTACTTATTGGCCCAGGTCAAAAAAAATTGTCATGTGTTGTTTTGGGGTTTCTAGGGTGTTCTGGGTGGTTGCTAGGGCTTTGTTGGGGTATTTACTATGGTTTCTTACTGGCTCAGGTCAAAAACTTGTTGGGGTGATGCTTTGTGGTAGCTGGGTGTTGTAAATGGCTGCTAGGCCTTTGCTGGGTTGTTCTGGATGGTTACTTATTGGCTCAGGTCAAAACAGTTGTCATGGTGTTGCGTTGCAGTCTCTAGGGTGTTCTGGGGTATTTACTATGATTATATAACAATGTACGCTTTGCAGGTACTAGGGTGTTGTAGGTGGCTGCTAGGGCTTTGCTACGGTGTTCTTGTTGGTTACTTACTAGCCCAGGTCAAAATGTTGTCAGGGTGTTGCTTTGCAGTTTCTAGGGTGTTCTGGGTGGTTGCTAGGGCTTTGCTGGGGTATTTACTATGGTTACTTAATGGCTCAGGCCAAAACACTTGTTGTGGTGCTGTTTTGCAGTTGCTGGGTTGTTCTGGATGGTTACTTATTGGCTCAGGTCAAAAAAGTTGTCATGGTGTTGCATTGCAGTTTCTAGGGTGTTCTGGGGGTATTTACTATGATTATATAACCATATACGCTTTGCAGGTACTAGGGTGTTGTAGGTGGCTGCTAGGGCTTTGTTAGGGTGTTCTTGTTGGTTACTTACTGGCCCGGGTCAAAAAATTGTCATGGTGTTGCTTTGCAGTTTTTAGGGTGTTCTGGGTGGTTGCTAGGGTTGTACTGGGGTGTTCTACCCTGTTAAAAAAACAGCAACTGCAAACTGCAAAGCAACACCATGACAACTTTTTGACCTGGGCCAGTAAGTAAACATAGTAAATGGGGTATTTTGGGTGGTTACTTATTGGCCTAGGTCAAAACATTTGTTGTGCATTGTTTTGTGGTTGCTAGGCTGTTCTGGGTGGTTGCAAGGGCTTTGCTGGGGTGTTCTTGGTGGTTACTTACTGGCCCAGGTCAAAAAGTAATCACGGTGTTGTTTTGCAGTCGCTAGGGTGCTCTGAATTGTTGCTAGAGTATTGCCAAGTTGTTCTGCATGGCTGCTAGTTGATTGTTTACTGGATCAAGTTAAAAGAGCAGTTTCCAAGGTGCTGCTATGTAGTTGCTAAGGTGTTCTGAGTGATTTTTTGCATGTTGCTAAAGTGTTTTTTGTGGTTGCTTTCTGGCCAGTAGCAGTTGTCTACATGGTGTTGCTTTGCAATTGCTAAGGTGTCGTAGGTGGGTTGTTCTGGATAGTTACTTATTGGGCCAGGTCAAAAACTGGTTATGTGTTGTTTTGTGGTTGCTAGGGTGTTCGAGGCAGTTGCTAGGGCATTGCCAGGGGTGTTCTGCATCATTGGTAGGTGGTTGCTTACTGGCTCAACTCAAAAGAGCAGTTTCCAATGTGTTGCTTTGTGGTTGCTAAGGTGTTCTAGGTGGTTGCTAGGGAATTGCTGAAATGTGCTAGTTTGTTCGTAGGTGACTGTTTACTGGTCCAGTGCTCGATGTGGTTACTTAGTGGCTTAGTCAAAAGAGTAGACGCCAAGTTGTTACTTTGCAATTGCTAAGGTATTCTGGGTGGCTGCCATGGCATTGCTGAGGTGTTATGTGTGATTCCTAGGTGGTTGTTTAGGTTGCCAAGGTGTTGCTTTCCTATTGCTAATGTGTACTAGATGGTTGTTAGGGTGTTGCTAGGGTGTGGTTAGAACTGGCCAAGGTCTTTATGGTGTTCAGGTCCTTTGACATGGTCCACCAATTCAAAGAGTTTTATAATACACCAGGGAAAAAAAAATTGTGTAAAAATATAGCACAAGTATCCCCAGCAAATACAATGTGCGGCATTATGCTGTCAAACAACTTATTCACAAAAACCCTGCTAAAGAAAACAGATCCTGTATGTTTACTGACAGTGTATGATAAACACATTTCAAAGGTTAAACATCCAAATATTGATTTATCCCAGCTTATGATACATCCTGCAGCACCATTTGAAAAGCTATTTAAAAAAAAGATTCAAGATTTCCCTGCTTCTTAGAGAAAACCTATGACATATCATTAGAGTATAGCTAGCCTTAGTGGTTGCTGTGGCAACACCTCAAGGCGACACTGGAACCGTTGAGTAAACAGAGATAGGGGAAAGCAGTAGAAACATTTGCTTCTTGTCGCAGTGCCATTTTATATAAGGTGGGCCGCCAGAACCAAACACTCATGGCGGATTAGAAAGGAGATGACAGATAAACAAAGACATGTTTAAAAAAACCCCAGAAAACTCTGAATGGAGATTACATAAGGACTGAGCCAAGGAAGCATTATTTATTGAATAGCAGCAGGTTATCAGATGAGGAATACAGTCTACAGGGTATCAGCACATCATATTCACTCTTACTGTAATATTTAATAACCTAAACACTCTGGATAATACTTCAATAGTATTATTTTAGATATCACTTTCATTTCACAAATAAAGAATATTGATACACTGTAGATATATCGAAATATATAGAAAGCAATAAGCAAGAGGATCTGCTTCTGTTCTGGCTCAAATTCCGATAAGCAGATTCATGGCTAGAATATGACATGATGGCAATCTTCCCTTTAGGTTAAGTCACGATTGTAACGATTAAAATTGTCTGATAAGCTGATTATATATCCCAATATGAAAAGTGCTTGTGATGTAGAGAGTGCATGTGTGTGTGTAAGCAGGGAAAGCATGAGGCATAGAAACAAACACAACTCAATAGTGCTTCTCTCGCCCACCCACACACAAAATCTCCCACATATCACACAGTGTTCTAAGCATTTGAGGAAGCTTCCTGCAATGTTTTGGGATTAAACTGTCCTTTTAAACCAGCATGGCAAATAAAAATCTACTTTTATCTTAAATTTAATAATAGGACAAGGAAAAGTAATAAAAAAGGTGTATGATACGTACCTCTGGTTGGCTCCAGTGACATAGTGGCTGGGAATCATGGTGGTGCTCTTCCTAGGGCCACGCTCGGGTTGTGTCGGGTCATCGCCTGTATCTCTGGGCACAGAACTGGCCCGTTTCGAGCCTTGAGGACGCTCGTGGTGGTCTTGACTTCGGCTTCGCCTGAGCCTGTTTTGGGGCTCGCCCAAACTCTTGCTACGGCACATGCGGTTGATGAGACTCTGAGAAACGGCCTCGTCGAAGCGCTGCCGATGCTTCTTGGGAATGAAGATCCTGGCAAACATGGTCACAGGAAGGCAACAGAGAAAAAATGTTTAAATCAGCTACGATTAGGCATTATCAAAAAGACTTTTAAAGGTTGCCAGTTCAGTTAAGCCAGTCTTAGTTTTCCCATGTAATGGATTCCATCACGACTTCAGCCGCATTCATTCAGGATCACTGTGAGATTCAAAATCCATGAAAATATTCAATCGTGATGAACGAGGAAAGGAGCCAAGCAAGCAAAGTAATGAAGTCAATCCCGATCTTTCATGGAAGATGTGAGGAACTCCAACATGTAGCAGCCTCTCTGAGTGCTGTCTTCATCTGAAACTCCCACACCAGAAGCTCTGGTACAGATACCAGAATCCAGCAATAGCAAAGGTGTGGGAGTACATCACACTACCGCCTCTCTCTCTCTTTCTCTTGCTCTCTCCCTCTCTCTTTCCTCATTCTCTTTTTGCTGCTCCTGATGTTCCATGCTCTCTGGGAAGAGCATCAAATCTTAGATGCAACAGAGGAAATTCAAAACTCGTAGCGTGACATTTAAAATATAATTGGAAGGATTCAGCACAAACTGAATTTAGTGAAAGATTTGAAGTGGGAAAAATGGCTAGACAAAAACGTTCGGGAAAAACATTTGGCAGACAGGTGACAAATACAGTTTTAACTCTGATAGCTTCATCTTTATAACATTCTGAATAGAAATAAGGTCAGGTTTGTCACATTTATGCAACGTTGGCGGATACAGAAAAGCCTGTTATGCCACCCACTAGGGAACCAGAAAAAGCCCCCGACTGAAAAACCTCAGCAAATGTAACCTTAGTAACCTCGACAAGTGGAATGTCAACGCAGCTTTGTTCTCTGAAGGTGATGTACCGACATTAGCATTTAAAATAATTCCATGTGTTTATCGAATAAAAAGCACATTCATTTTCTGAGTCATGGCTCTGATATTTGTCGGTGTGTATTCATGTAATCAGGCTAATGGATTATGAACGCAAACTAAACGCAAGTAATTTTCTTTTCTATGTCAGACATTATTTTAATTCTAAACATATCAGAGTTTGGTTTAGAAAGGGGATTATCTATAGTGATCTGTACTATCTAGTATATTCACCCTGACAAATATCTATTTTTGTGTACAGCTGAGGTCAAAAGTTTACATTCCCCTTTCAAAAACATTAAAAATGTTAATTATTTTACCAAAATAAGAGGGATCATACAAAATGCATGTTCTTGTTTATTTAGTACTGACCTAAATAAGATATTTCACATAAAAGACGTTTACATATAGTCCACAATAGAAAATAATAGTTGAATTTATAAAAATGACCCGGTTGAAAAGTTTACATCCCCTTGATTCGTACTACTGTGTTGTTACCTGAATGATCCACAGCTGGGTTTTTTTGTTTAGTGATAGTTGTTCATGAGTCCCTTGTTTGTCCTGAACAGTTAAACTGCCTGCTGTTCTTCAGAAAAATCCTTTAGGTTCCACAAATTCTTTGGATTTCCACCATTTTTTGTGTATTTGAAACCTTTCCAGCAATGACTGTATGATTTTGAGATCCACCTTTTCACACTGAGGATAACTGAGGGACTCTTATGCAACTATTACAGAAGGTTCAAACGCTCACTGACGCTCCAGAAGAAAACATGTTGCATTTAGAGCCGGGGGGTGAAAACTTTTTGAATTCAAAGTTCAGGGTAAATGTAACTTATTTTGTCTTCTGGGAAACATGTAACTGTCTTCTGTAGCCTCTGAAAAAATATGATATTTAGGCGAAATGACAAAAATGTACACATTTTCATTCTGTTCAAAAGTTTTCACCCCCCGACTCTTAATGCATGGTTTTTCCTTCTGGATCATCAGTGAGAGTTTGAACCTTCTGTAATAGTTGCATATCAGTCCCTCAGTTGTCCTCAGTGTGAAAAGATGGACCTAAAAATCGTACAGTCATTTTTGGAAAAGGTTCAAATACACAAAAATGCTGGAGAACCAAAGAATTTGTGGGACCTAAAGGGTTTTTCTAAAGTACAGCAGGCGGTTTAACTGTTCAGGACAAACAAGTGACTCATGAACAACTATCACTAAACAAAAAAACACAGCTGTGAATCATTCAGGTAACAATACCGAATCAAGATGTAAACTTTTGAACTGGGTCATTTTTATAAATTCAACTATTATTTTCTTTTATGGACTATATGTAAACATATTTTATGTGAAATATCTTATTCAGGTCAGTACTAAATAAACAATAAAATGCATTTTGTATGATCCCTCTTATTTTGAATGATTGTGAAAGGGGGGTGTAAACTTTTGACCTCAACTGTAGATATTATTTGGGATGACATGAGGCTGAGTAAATGATGTCAGAATTTCATTTTGGGTGGAACTATCCCTTTAAGTAAAACATACACTTTTTTTTAATTTCTTGACTTCATAACTTTTATAAGCACAATCTCTATCATTCTGAAGGACACAAACACTCTGCACATAGACACTACGTAATCGTAACCTGGAAATATGATTTCAAATTATACAGTTTCACAACATCGTTTTTCTCTCCCCATTGCCTGGATGACAGCATTGACAAAAACACACCATTAGACAATTCTAGAGTGCAGAGTTGCCTCAGGTTCACATTAATATGGAGGAACATAGAGAGACACAGTGACTTCATTGAGTGGCCAAATGGCTGCAGTTCCAGACAGCAGACAAGAAAAAAAATATTATTAAAAGCCCTAAGAGGCCACTAGAGTACAAACCTTAGCTTACCTAGAGTACTAAAGCACTGCTGCGAGTATTATAAATGACAGCATACACCACAGCACATTAACATTTATTGTGCTTTTCAGAAAATGTGGATGGAACAACTATTGGCAGACTATATTTGCATTTGTAATGTGAAATTTATTTCAGGGCGGTACCATGCTTAGCCTAATTGTTTTTTAAGTTAAAAAAATAAAAAAAAATTTAAAAAAACACTTGAATGGGAAATTTTAGGGGTAGGTAAGGTACAAGGATGTACCTTTTCACTTTTGTACCTTAGGGTACATTAGAGTAAATAATGTTTTTACTTTATTTTTGATAAATAAATGCCCCAAACTTTTCAACAGCTGTTTATCTCTAAAATATCACTGCCTAACTAACACAACATGCCTGATTTAGCAGCTATCCCAAATGAAACACAAACTATCTGAACACAAACCACGTTAAAAAGTTAAAATCTTAGACGTGTGAGACAATGCTTATAACAGAGAAAAAATGAATCAACATATCAATGATTTTCTTACTGAAGGGACATATTCCACAATGTATGATATTAAAGTTGAATGAAAAGTACTCACCCAAAGCAACTCATCTTTTGGTTTCTCATGACTCAGAACAAGATGAAAGTGAAGTGGCTACTTAAGAGATATATTCAGAAAAATGATTGTCACTTTGACCCTGAAGGACGTAATTTAACAGCCTCTGAGCCATCAAGAACCATTGACTACAACTGTCTCGAGACCGCTGCCTCTCTACAGTGACCTCCAGAAGATCAGCACTGAATAATGAGCAGAAAATCCATGAGATTCACAAAGAGAGAGAGAGATCATGGATTGGCAGAAAGTAAGACATGCGTACCTAATATAGTGAGACAAGGCTGATTAATTTATATAGTGAGGATTAAATGAGACTAGTGATATTATTTTACCAATTCATGGTTTAATTGGGTAAGACAGGTTAGGATAGGATATAAGCTACTGTTTATCGTAAAAAAAAAAAAAAAAAAACAGTGGGCAATCGATGCTAAAAAGACACTGACGTCAAAAAAACAAGTCAACTATGCAAATCAAACTGACATCAAAAACTTGACTTGACATTGATTTGATGTAAATTGAACATCAAACATATTGGCCTACATACACATTGAACCAATTTCAGTGTGGGATTTATTTCCTGTTTTCACCAAACCACCACTGGAAGAAATTGCTGTCCAAACTGAATTTCAAATGATTTCACAGCATCTTAATCAAGTCCTGACTAATATTTGATGCCAAATTGATATCAAAGTGTCCATATGAAAAACGCATTTGGCTTTCTACCATTCAAAAGTTTGGAGAAATTAAAAAGAAATACTTTTATTTAGCAGGGATGGACTACATTGATCAAAAGTGACAGTAAAAACTTTTCATATGCTACACAACATTTCTACAGTATCTCGAACACATGCTGCTCTTTTAAAATTTCTATTTTTCAAAGAATCCTAAAAAAATGTATCAAAGATTTCACAGAAGCATTAAGCAGTTTTTAATGTTGATAAGAATAAGAAATGTTACAAATTAGCACGTTAGAATGAAGGATCATGTGACACTGAAGTTTAGTTTTAACATCACAGGAATAAATCACATTTTAAAATACATTCAAATATAAAACAGCTATTTTAAATTCTAATAATATTTCACAGTATTACACTTTTTACTGTATTTATGATCAAATAAATGCTACCTTGGTGAGCACAAAAAAACATTAAAATCTTACCGAACGCAAACTTTTCAATGGTAGTGTATATCATTCTTAAATGTTGTCTGAAATATCTTTCTCTCTTTAACGCATTCAGTTTCTTGATGAATAACAAATAACTACAAACTTGTTATAACATTTCTACCTAAAGTGAAAAACTATGGCTTGCCATGTGGCCTAAATAAGGGATTTCTAGAAATAATGACGATTGTGCCCAGATACGTCGTTAGTGCCAACTAAAAGAGCATATCTCAACTGAATTGGGAACTGGCTAATGTCCCAGTAGGCCAACGCAAACTGAATCTACCCGGAGTGGCTTAAAATCTGTCCTAGATAATATTCAAATGTACTAGATCAAAAAAGACTGACTAATAGATACTTAGTACCAACAGTTCAATACCCATGGTTAATGTCCTTTTACAAGTTCCATGTGTCATATTCTTATTTTCCAGTTCAACTACAGCATATTTAGCATTACACAATACATCCCAAAGAACTCAAGATTCCCAAACTGCTGAACACATGGTGACATCCCCATTCAACACCCTTCAGCAGATATCTCTCTAAAGAGGATTATACAGTGACAAAGGATATTATCTCATAGTACAAAGGAACAACACCTACTGCGCGGCGGGAATAGCTTGTCTCCATTTAGCAAACACAATATTGAACACTATATATAACCTTAATGATGTTCTTTCTTTGATAAATTGGGGAAAGCTGCCTTGCTAAATGCAACCTAGGTAAGTAGGTGAAAATGTAACATGCAGTACATTTCTCTTGCACATCAAACACCTTCATCAGACAAAATCTATTATACTATCTATTATATGTTGGGAAGGTTACTTTGGAAATGTAATAGGTTAAATATTACCCTATTTAAAATGTAATAAGTAGTACAACTATTTCAATTACTTTACTAAAGTAATGTAAATGATTACATTTGTTTACTTTTCTAAATTTTTGCAAATGTTTTCAACTGTTAATCATTCTGAAACAATTAAAGCAGACAGGGTTAACCTTACTGTAGTACTCAACACTAATTACCGTCAGACTTTCAAAATCCTTCAACTCTTCAATTAAGAATATAAATATTAAAGCACAGCCACCATATGTGACCCTGGACCACAAAACCAGTCATAAGGGTCAATTTTCCAAATAAATAAGCTTTCCATTGATGTATGGTTTGTTATGATAGGAGAATATTTGGCCGAGATACAACTATTTGAAAGTCTGGGATCTGGGAAAATCTCCTTTAAAGTTGTTCAAATAAAGTTCTTTACATTGCATATTACGAATCAAAAATTAAGTTTTTATATATTTACAGTAGGAATTTTACAAAATATCTTCATGGAACATGATCTTTACTTCATATCCTAATGATTTTTGGCATAAAACAAAAATCAATCATTTTGACCCATACAATGTATTTTTGGCTATTGCTACAAATATACCCCAGCGACTGGTTTTGTGGTCCAGGG
>JAHKKF010530086.1:0-22173 GCA_019740295.1 Labeo calbasu | reverse complement strand
ATTTTTGAACACAGACATAAAAATGCACTATCCAGAGTTAATTTTTTATAATTCATGAATGAAAACATTTTGTAATATGATTTTAATGTACATTTTCCATGGTAATCCAATGTCTGATTTTAAAAAGCCTTTCAAAGGATGAATTTTGAGATTTTAAGTTTGAGCTGATATATAATTTCTGATGATTTCCAAAACGTGATAGGGAAAAAGGCAACAAAGAAAGTCTTTTGTGACAAAGGTCAGAACTCATGTTGCACTCTTGACATATATTAATCTATTACTTCTCCTACATAACTTCTAACACAAAAATATGGTAAAATATCTATTTAGGAGTCTTAGACCTTGTAATATGGTGACAGTTAAAGGGTTAAACAATTTATTTTAAAATGTTAACAGAATAAATAAAAGGGAAAGAAATACAGAAACACATAAAACACAGCCTAATAACTTACAAATATTACAGATTGTGAGTGTGTCACTCTCACAATTATGACAAATGTAAGTCCATTCCCTGCTACCACCAGGGGAAAAAAAAAAAATATATGAGTGCATCTACTGTCCACATTACCTGTATCTATTGTTTATCAAGTTCAATCTCTATTAAAAATAATGAGTTCAATTTGCATGCATGAGTCATGCAGTATTAAACCCTGAGTAATATTCAATGGCTTTTGAATATTGTTCAATAACACACGAGTTCCCCTATAACAGGGTTTTAAACACATGGCCTCAGTTGAATGTGATGGGTCACAGTTTCAGATCTTACTTTAGCTGTTGCTCTTTTTTTCCTGGTGAAAATGTCAAATCCCCCGTGGTTCTCAAGCCATGTGTGTGTGATGAGTCTTTCTCTGTAGAGAATATTCGGTCGGGGAAAGCAGTGTCTCTATCAAATCTGTCCTCTCAAATAGGCCTGAGGACCCTGACCTTGTTTCGGTGTCTCTTCCCAGCTCTAAGCCCCTGGCCCAATCTCTCTGTCTTGGTTGTCACATGTAATAAGAGCTGAGGGCATCTCAGAATTGATTTGGGTGAAGCATTCCTCATTATAAAACACGTCAGTTTGATTCAGCTTCAGATGCTTTGTGTTGTATGCCAGTGACAATCAATATAGAATGAAGTTTCCTAATGTGTGAAGAGATTATGAAAATGTCAAATGTCAATCAGATCAAATATCTTCCCATCCTCCATCTGTTTTTGTCTGTCCTAGCCTCTTCTCACACAAGTGTCAATTTCTTATCTGTCAGTGCCACCAGACAATATTCAATCTGTTTTAGTTAATGATAATGACCCTGATTCAGTCATGAAGTTCTGACAGTTTCCAAGCCCAAAATGCTGGCAACTCTGTCAGAACATTAATGTTTCAGAGCCTGCCTACTTTCATTCTGAGGGAGCTGAATTGAGCATTTGGGTCTTGCCGCTAATTGGCAGCGCTCAGATGTCACCCGTGTTCCTGCTTCTCTTTGAGGACCAGATTCGCCTCAGGAGCGAGACCCTGTCGCCTGCTCATTATCATTAGCGGTTAGTCCTGATTGCTCAGATGGTGCTAGGCACGCCTGCACCCAGGGATTTTAATGCCAAGCCTCCTGTGATGAAGAACAAGAAGAACCCCGGCTATGCGTGCAAGCGGGGGATAGGCCAATCAAGAGAAATGACCGACCTTTCAAAAGGGTGATGGAGTCATAAAAATAAAACACATCATTTAGAGTTAAATGTAGGATGGTCATTACTGATAGAAACCAAAATGGAATCTTCGCACGTCTAAAGAAGTTTTGTACAGTATTTGGTTTGTTACATCTTTAGTTTGGTTATTTCTGTCTGCCTCAGAATACATTTGCATCCAATTCTGACTTTCTTTAACATTTCTCAGTTCTGACTTTTCTCAGAATTACGTCTTTGTGTCTCGCAATTTCACGTTTTTTTCTCGTAATTCTAAGATAAATATGAAATATGAAAGACAAACAGAATTGTGAGATGTAAACTCAGAATTATGAAAAGAAAAAAACTTGTTTTTGGATGAAAAAAAAATATGATTACAAAATTAACCGTTTTAAATTCTAGTGATTCAGCATTGCAAAATTACAATGTACAGTAAGAAAAATAGATATTTATTTAAAAAAAAAGAAAATTACAAATTACATTTACTTTTTTTTTTTTGGATGATTTCAAATATTTAAACGTAAAAATAGGGAAATTTATATATACACTGCTGTTCAAAAGTTTGGGATCAGTAAGACTTGTTTTTTTAAAGAAGGCTGCATTTACTCAAAAACACAGAACAATAACAGTAATATTTCAAAATGTTATTACGATATAAAAAAATGGTTTCTATTTTTTATGTACTACAAATTAAAATTTATTCCTGTGATGCAAAGTTGATTTTCATCAGCCATTATTCCAGTCTTAAGTGTTACATGACCCTTCAGAAATCATTTTAACATTCTGATTTATTATTAGAATTATCAATGTTGGCAACAGTTGTGCTTCCAAATATTGTTTTGGAATCCGTGATATTTTTTCAGGATTCTTTGATGAATAAAAAGTCGAAAAGAACCGCATTTATTCAAAATATAACTCTTTTCTAACCATATAAGTCTTTGCTATCACTTTTAATTAATTTAACACATTCTTGCTGAATAAAAGTATTAATTTCTTTCAAATTCCTTTCTGATGTTTGAACAGAAGTGTATATTGTTAGAAAAGTTTTCTAGTTTAAATAAATCCTGTTCTTTTTAACTTTTTTTCATCAACGAATCCTGAAAAATGCATCACAGGTTCCAAAAAAATTCAGCTGCACAGCTGTTTCCAGCACTGATAATACATCAGCATATTAGAATGATTTCTGAAGGATCAGGTGACACTGAATACTGGAGTTATGATGCTGAAAATTCAGCGTTGATCACAGGAATTAATTAGATTTTAATGTATATTAAAATAGAAAATATTTCACAATATTATTTTTTCTGTATTTTTGATAAATAAACACAGCCTTGATAAGCATTGATCCCAAAACTTACTGATCCCAAAATGATAATATTGCCTAATCTCTCTATATATTTTTATCACACAAGGAAGAATCAGTTGACAGTGCTCCACTGCATTACCAATGAATTTGTGTGCACTTTTGATAGCACACTGCCTGCAGCACATAATACTTCTGAAAACACTTAATGGCTCTCCATAACCCTCAGGAAAATAGAATATAATGAGGTTTTTAGTAATTATGGTTAATTCTACAAAGTGTAATTGCACTTTTTCAGTATCACTGTGATCTTATTCAGTTTCTAGGCAAAGTGCAATTCTCCTAGAACCAAATAAATGGTCATATCTTCCTTACAGATGGACTGTTGCATTTGTAAGATGTTTGGTACATCACAGACTCCACAACCCACCTAATAGCCTTACCTCTATGAAATCAGTGTTTCCCCTGCCTTTATATTAGGGGGGCGGCCCGCCCCGCCAACGGCATCTTTTATTAAACAAACTAAATGGTCTTACGTTATTTATCTTATTTACACAACGGCATGTCAATTGTCTCTACATGAACGCGCGTCTACAATTTCTCAACCGCGAAAACGCGGACGGGAACGCGGAGTCCATTCATAAACCACGGAATTCGTCCATTTTTGGATGAATAAATCAAAATTGGGTCTGTCACTTAATTCGAATGGCGATATGGACTAATATATGTGAATATTAAAACGCAAAAAGACGTTCCGCTTGGCTCTGTATGTATGAATGGCGGAAACACGGGTTTGTTTACTACACAACTACTAAAGCACACGTGAGGCTCGCGGTGGTTTTCGGCCTCTGCGTCTCATTATATGACAACATGAACACATGAACTTCATCTCCAGAGCTGCTGCGAGAGTCACTTCATGTGAATTTTACCGTTTCATTTGAGAAAACTAGCATCATATTATACTGTATACACAGAGAAACTCCACGCCAACCTGTCAAAATAAAAGTACGGTTTAACGTGTAACAGAAATATATTACTCTTGTATTACTTTTGTACAGTATAATGTACGTCTTTATAAATTTCTATTTCTGGCCAATTTAAATAAAACAATTAAATGATAAAAAAAAAAAAATATTACAACCAGATTAACCACTTGAAAAATCTACAATTATTATTAAAACTTTTTTAACAGAATATTCACACAAATTTTCTTCCATGTATTAGTTTTAACAGTAAACCTCTACTTGTTCGCCAAAAAATAAAAGGGTTTAATTTTCATTTGATTTAAAATAAATAAATGTTTAATGCCTTCATTTGATTATCATAAATAAATAAATAAATAAATTCTGGAAAAAAAAAAAAGATTGTAGGGCCCTATTGTTCAAACTGTTGAACAATGTTGAACAACAATATCAAATAACAATATGAATAACATTCATTCCCACTTGTACAGTTTCCTGTACTCTGTGAATAGCAGCAGACTTAAGTACTGGTCTGGTTACTACCAGACCTCAAATATATCCACCTCTGCATTACAACTTGTGTCATGAGGAACTTCAGAACCACAAAAGCTGACTCAGAGAGGCTAGGATTGGACCACAAAACCAACTCTTTAGTGCCAGTGATACAGTCAGCCATGCACAGTTGCAATGTTGCTTGAACAGTTTTCCTTCTACTTTTATCTATCTTCCTGAAGCCTGTGTCACTGGGGATCTCTCTATGGAGAAGAGCCTTGTGCTGTTTCTCTCTTAGTGCCAAGAGGGAGTTCGACAAGTCTGCTGTGATTGGATCTTTCCTTTTCATCAGTCATCCAGTGGGAGGGCCAAGCACCTATCAGTAAAGCAGGGCACCATCTGGCGCTACAGTCATCCAGACTGAAGTGGGATGGGGGGCTCATAAGGAGGGCTAATTAATGGAAACACTGTAATGGGCAGGATGTCAGAAAGGCAATGATACCTCCCATCCTTTGATCAATACAAATTAGTCCTACATTCACTTACAGTGCATTATGAAAATGAAAAAATAAATCATGTCATTTAGACATTTAGACTTCAGTAGATAAAACTCGGCAATAGAGGTTGTAGATGACACAACATCATTTTAAAACTGTAAAAGACACAAATGGTGTATTTTAAGAATAAATGCATTTACACTCGTCTGATGTTTCAGGTCTATTTTCTTTAATACCTAAAGTGCAGTTTGTAAGAAAAATGCTCTGAGCCGGATGAGCAGAAAATTGGTTCAAAGCAGCAGCTTTTATGAGGGAAGTGGCTTTCGAAAGTGGAAATGTTTTGATGAAGGCGTTTAATTGTGCGTGGCTGATTACTGTTGACACACTGAAGGCCTCTAGGTGTACTTATGAGGTAGAATCATTACCAAAATGTAAACTTGCACAAGGAGGAACGTCTGCTACAAAATGAATGTAAACAATTGAAATTACAGAGGAAACTGTTCTTTCAGCCAAATCATCAGAAATGTGAATAAACACACCCTAACCACATACACAATAACATAACACAGTTCTATGGCCAAAAATACCATAAAAAGCCACAGAATACACATTTTTATATATCTATAAAGTACTAATTTACAGATTTTATCATATGTGACCATAGACCACAAAACCAGTCATAAGGGTCAAATTTGATTTTTATACACCATCTGAAAGTTGAATAAATAAGCTTTCCATTGATGTATGGTTTGTTATGATAGAACAATATTTGGCCGAGATACAACTATTTGAATATATGGAATCTGAGGGTGCAAAAAAATTTAAATATTGAGAAAATCGCCCAATTCTTAATAATGAATATCACTAATCAAAAATTAAGTTTTGGTATATTTTTATTTAGCAGTGTTGAAAACAACCACCCTACAGTGATACAAATTTATATAATCTCTTTTTTAATCCCCCAAAAATCTAAACTTTCTCAAAAAGCGTATTTTCTGAGCAGTATGACATCATGCTACTCAGGCCACACCCACAACCGCTGACGAACCATTTTCGCTGTGCTCGAGCAGCTGTAGCGACAACAATGTCTCGTAAGCATAGTTGGATGTAAAAGTGAACATAAAAGTTTTCATTTTTTCCTGATATGAAAAGAACTGAAAACGCAGTGGATTAGTTTTGCTTTTTTGACATTAATGCGCCATCAAATACACAAAAAAAACGGAAGAGAGGGGCGGAGAGAGCAGTAGCTCATTAGCATTTAAAGAGACATTCCCCGAAACGTGTCGCTCTAATACTGTACAGTCAAAAGTTTACATACACCTTTCAGAATCTGCAAAAATGTTATTTATTTTACCAAAATAAGAGGGATCACACCAAACGCATGTTATTTTCTATTTAGTACTGACCTGAATAAGATATTTCGCATGAAAGACGTTTACGTAAAGTCCACAAAGGAAAACAATAGTTAAAAATTCTATAGGGTGAAAACATTTTGAACTGATTTTGTTTTCCGAAACAGGTCGCTGTGAACAGAGGTGTTTTTAACAAAGTAAAATGGGTGTTGTTATATACGATAATTGAGGAATTTTAACCAAAGTACATTTCATGAAGACCCTAAAGTATCACACCAACTTGTGGAAAATGGGCATCCGATGTATCCTTTAAGGCAAATGCTCTGAATGATATATTTGTTTTCTTTTTTATTAGTCTTGCATACCATGGTGTCACTTTGAAAGATGTTGCAGGCCTATTGTTTGGCTGACTACCCTGAAATAAAATGATATCGGGAGTATTATGCCTGCCAAAGCAGGATCAGACTTCAAAGCCAGCAGACAGAGAAAGCCTTTATATCTTTATTCTCAGCCTTACACCCCTTTTTTGACTCTTTGTTTTAATTGCTTTCAAATCTTTGGTAAATCCTGATGATCTCAATGCGGTTTCCATAGTAACGCTATCTGCAGTGCATGAACGACATTGTAGTTGCTGTGGGAACAGAGGTCGTCTCACCTCAAAAAGAGATAGTGATTATATGCATGGAACTTCAGCCCTTTTATTATAACTTACTGAGGACACATAAACACACTCACACTAACACATATGGCTACACTGGGAAATGATTGCAAGAGCAAGAATCTTACTCTGTTGAAACTGGATATTATATTAGGCAAAATTATCCCTGTTGTGAAATTGGCTGTGTATACTGCAGCATATATGCAGTTTGGTGTAGTAGCAAATTTCATTGTGACTGAGACTTGTAGTGGTGTGTAGGTGTAAAAACTATCTTGTAGAGTGAGTTTCTGTTTACACCTACACAGCTGTCCAGGCACATTTACTTGGGCTCCGGCCAGGTCTGATTCCCTCCTACAGGCCTATTCATCTGCCGTCCACATGGCGTAACCATCCTGTTCCTTCGAAGTCAACTGGACTGAATGCTTTTTGTGTCTAAATCCCCATATAACCAATCCAAATCACAATGTAAGTTTTCTCCTCCTCTTAAATAATGCAATACCTATTAAGCATTCATTTAGCCAGTCTTCATTTGTCAGACTTGAGTGTTTAATATTCATAATATTATGGTTGTGAAGATTTATTGTGTAATTAAAGATTCCAGTCTTTGGATTGGCAATATGGAAAACCTCTTACTGTACAGTTGACGTCAAAAGTTTACATACACCTTGCAGAATCTGCAAAAATGTTCCTTATTTTACCAAAATAAAAGGTATCATTCAAAATGCATGTTATTTTTTATTTAGTACTGACCTGAATAAGATATTTCACATAAAAGACATTTACATTTAGTCCACAAGAGAAAATAATAGTTAAAAATGACCCTGTTCAAAAGTTTACATACACTTGATTCCTAATACTGTATTGTGACCTGAATGATCCACAGCTGTGTTTTTTTTGTGTAGTGATAGTTATTCATGAGTCCCTTGTTTGTCCTGAACAGTTAAACTGCTCACTGTTCTTCAGAAAAAAACATTAGGTCCCACAAATTCTTTAGTTTTTCAGCATTTTTGTGTATTTGAACCCTTTCCAACAATGACTGTATGCTTTTGAGATACATCTTTTCACACTGAGGACAACTGAGGGACTCAAATGCAACTATTACAGAAGGTTCAAACACTCACTGATGCTCCAGAAGGAAATGCAATGCATGAGGAGCTGGGGAAAAAGAAAACTTTAAATTTGAAGATCAGAGTAAATTTGAATGATTTTGTCTTCTGGGAAGCATGTAAGTATCGTCTGTAGCTTTTGAAGGACAGTCTTAAATTAAAAAAATATGAAATGTAGGTAAAATAAGAAAAATGCACACATCTTCATTCTGTTCAAAAGTTTTCACCCCCGGCTCTTAATGCATGGTTTTCCCTTCTAGAGCATCAGTGAGTGTTTAAACCTTCTGTAATAGTTGCATATGAGTCCCTCAATTGTCCTAAGTGTAAAAAGATGGATCTCAAAATCATACAGTCATTGTTGGAAAGGGTTCAAATACACAAAAATGCTGAAAAACCAAAGATTTCGGGATTTTTCTGAAGAAGAGCAAACAAGGGACTTATGAAAAGCTATCACAAAAAAAACAAAAAAAGCACAGCTGTGGATCATTCAGGTAACAATGCATCAAGTGTATTTGAACGAGGTCATTTTTATGAATTCAACTATTATTTTATTTTCACTTGTGGACTATATGTATTTCACTTTATGTGAAATATCTTATTTGGGTCAGTACTAAATAAAAAATAGCATGCATGCTTATTTTGGTAAAATAATTAATATTTTTGCAGATTCTGCAAGGTGTATGTAAACTTTTGACCTCAACTGTATATAACTCATGCCATGCACAATATTACCCGATCACCTATGGAAAGATAATTTAAAAATATGTACTGAATTATGCTACTCTTTTATATATAAAATATGACTGTGTGTGTCCTCTGAAATATCAGCATATTTGTCAGTGGCTAAACTTCCCCATTAAGATATAAGAGATGCCTAAAAGTAGAACTATTTAGATACAGTAACAGTATGTAATGACCAGCATCAGTACACAAAGTATTGCTTTACAATGATTTCATAGACAGCAACGCAACTGACCCGTTCAAGGCCAAGAAAGGTAGTAAGGACGTTATTAAAACAGTCCATGTGACATCAGTGGTTCAAGTTTATGAAGCTATGAGAATACTTTTTGTGCACAAAGAAACAAAAATAACAACTTTATTGAACAATTTCTTCTCTTCTGTGTCAGTCTTTGTCATGCATTCAGGAGAGTACCATGACACATGAGAAGAAATTGTTGTTGTACCTATTCAAATATATTCAAGAAAGAAAAGAAAAGAAAAGAAAAGAAAAGAAAAGAAAAGAAAAGAAAAGAAAAGAAAAGAAAAGAAAAGTATGAGCTGATCACTGGTTGATCATGGGCTATCATATTGGAACAGAGACAAAGAGATGAGTAACAACAACAAAAACATCAGCACCTGCCGTCTATAAACACTGCACTGGTCCAACAGGAAATTAAACTAGCTAAGTAAACTCAGGTAATGTTAACACCAGCCTCTCCCAACCCGAAATGCAAGCAGTATGACAATATTGAGCATATGCTTGTCTCATACCAATTCCAGTTAATTTTCTTCTTTTTGTCAGTAAACTCTTTGTTTGAGGACTAAAAAAAACCCCAAGGTTGTTACTAAGCAAAGATTCCCAGATTCTGCCTTTTTTTTTAAATGTGAGTCTTATTTGAACATCATTTGGCAGAGAGAATTCAAAGTACAGGTCAGATAGAGTATTCTGTGTTTTGAGAATAATCTCAGCACTGTCCTTGAATAAGCTCCAAACATGTTGCCAATTATATCTGGTATCAAAGGTCACTGGTGCAGGGGGTAAAAAAAATAGAAAGAGCGAGAGAAACAGACAGAGAATATGACATAAAAACATAACAGCGCCTGAGCTGCAAATGAGTCTTTTACCAGAGCTTTTTCGCCATGTCTGTGTCATGAATAATGAGTCTGAGGTCTGCAGGAGCGCATGGGCAGCTGTCTGAAAGGCCTCTGGCAGTAACCGCAGCTGCTATTAGATGATATAAATAGTCAGTTTACAAGAAACAAAGACAGATTTAAAAGAAAAGGGAAAGGACAGAGAAGGGAAAGGGAGATTTCCATTTAACTGGGTCTTGCTAACAAGCCCTGCATGTCCATTATTCATCCCTTATTGTGAAGTTTACAGTGATCGTTTTTTTTTGGCCTGACAGAGAAAACAATTAGGCTGAAGGAGACAATGGATGTTTAACGAGTCTTATATGGAGAAATAAACATAAACCTACAGAGAAAGATAAATCCTGCCCGTTAACCTAGCCGACTGAACATTATGTAGCTCTAAACACAGCGAACTTCAAAGTTCAACATTTCATTTACATTGATTATTGCTTGTGTGAAAGCGAATCTTATAATGCAGCTGCAAATAATTTGTCACATAAGGAAACACTCTCACTTTCATTTCAAACATGCTCTGTGTTGCATCGAAAATGGTTAACTGAATATCTAGGTTGACCTCTGCATCATCAACTTTGCCCAGGGCTTGTCATCTGCTCATCACAAACATTGTCCATGACTCTTTTGTGTCCTTCATTGCTTTCACAACGAAACCAACAGGCTGTTTAAATGGCTGGGTCTCTTCAAGCCCTAGAAAAACAAGCCTATCCTCTCTTGTGACCACCTGCAACCTCGATCTGCTTTACTCTGCACCATACGTTTGTGTTAGCACAGCTGGCTTTTTGTGGCCAGGGATGTGCACCTCTTCTTCAAGTTGGGTCAAATCTCTTAAACCAGCTGCATCTGAACTCCACAGTGCCCATCAGCTACTGTCCTCATGTTACTGCTGCCTCATCCTCAGGCCTGAAACAACCTGATATGTGACCTTTCATATCAAAACAAGATTTTATTCTGTCTCGACACTGATGCAACACATATTCAGGGGAACCGTTAGTTGGCCTGCCAAAACTGTTGACCATTTGGGGCTAGAAAGCTGCTCATTCTGTTAAAATAAAAAACAACTGCAATATTTTATTATTGTACAGCGGTTCAGTTTCTTCACTAGGGAACAGATTTAACATTGGATATCAAATGGCAACCTGAAAATAATAATAATTATTTTTTTTTAAAGACAAGCTATTGAATGTAAATAAGGATGAAAATATGTTTTAGTTCTATGTAGTGTTTTTAAGTATTTTGTTATAAAAGTTGCTTCAAGTCACCATTGGGGTGGTTAGTGTTTTGGGGTGATCACTTCAATCAGTGTATACAACTTACTTTGGTGTTTATAAGTAATTTTGGTAACACTTTACAAAAAGGTTTATTAGTTAACGTTAGTTAACTACATAGTAAACATGAAGTAAGAATGAGCAATACTTTTACAGCATTTATTAATCTTAGTTAATGTTAATTTCAGCATTTAATGCATTATTAAAATCACAAGTTGTGTTTGTTAACACTAGTTAATGCACTGTGAACTAACATAACCAAACAATGAACGACTGTGTTTTTATTAACTAACATTAACAAAGATGAATATATCGTTTAATAAATGTATTATTCATTTTTCGTTCGTGTTAGTCAATACATTAACTAATGTTAACAAATGACACCTTATTGTAAAGTGTTACCGTAATTTTATATATCCTTTTTAGCTCAGTAATGTGATATACATTAGTGCAAAAAAGCAGAAACTATTTTTTTGGTGAGAAAATTTTGCTAGTAAATTTTGCAGTTACAAAGTAATAGCAAATTGAATTAAATGTGAAACTGTAAAATAGAAAAACTGAAATAGTATTTTCTTGTAAAATATACTCCAATAATCTTTGCTTTATTTACAGTTTTCTAACTCTCATTTTGTTTGAACATCAACTATAATAGTACATAATACATTTTATTACCATAAGTAGAATATATTCAAAAATGTATTAATATTAGCCATATTACTAAATGATATACCATATCTACTTCCTGCAAAAATATGTTAGTTTGATTGACAACCAAATAAAACATACGGAAAGCAATTCCCCCTATATTTATTTATTTACTAAGTCTATTTATTTTGCTATTCTTGCAATATACTATAATATGGTCAGTACAGCTGTGTTTTGACAAATTTCAAGATTCAATTCGAGTCGATTTTTATTTCAATTTGATTTGATTCAATATAGATTATTTTGGGATACTGTATATATCAGGTGCAATACATGCCAAAAAAAAATCTCTCAACTAATGCTTTAAAACATACAAGAGAGTCAGTTGGTACTACGTTACTGTTTTGTACTGATTTACAAACACTTAAATTAAACTCTGTTAAGTTTTCATAGGCCTAATAATAAAGTTACAATTACAAAATTATATTTCTAATACAATTTGTTTTTTGTTTTTTAATATAAACATTTAAGTGGTGGCTGTCATAAAAAATAATTTAAAAAAAGAATTTATTTAAACATAAATTAAACACTGAAGAACAGTTTATAAAGGACATGTTATATGGTGCATATATTTAGCAAAACGCTCCTCTCTAAAGTTCATTTTTTCTTAGCTGACTCATAAGTTCATGGTTACTGAATATGTTTTTTTCTGAGGTAAATTAGATGTAACATTGTATTACAAGCTGTTATATTGACGTGGTTCCGTGGTTGAAAAACTGATTGAGCAACTACATGAGACAGGATACAGATTTCGATAAGTTGTACCCTTTCTTTTAACACAGCCAACCTCCACATTAAACAGCGCCAAAACTGCATTTATTGTTTGACAATTGTAAAAACATGGACAGAATTTGAAATCCAAGACTTTTTTATAAGTAACAAAGGTCAAAATTGTGATTTATTGTATGGGAGATACGCTACAATGCTCCGTTCATTAGATAAAAACAATATCATTTTGATAAAATTGAGAATTTGATCTTTTTTACCCAGCCATAATGCTCAGTTGCATTTTTTTTGGCAGTAAGCAGTTAGTCACATGGCATGCTAGCAGATAACTTTCTCCAGCGATAATATACGTCATTGCTCAGAATAGATGTGTTACATATCTATTTCCGTGTTATGATTTTCTTTTTTAAATCACTGTGTTTAGTAATTACGTTTAAATGCATGTATGTGATATGAAGCAGAGCTTGTTATGCTTAGCCGTTCATAGTGGAGCCTGCTGCCAGACAGTGAGACGTAACTCACGATCTATGATTGATGTCTCAATACTAGCTGGAAGGAGACGTGATATTTCCTTGCCTTGTGCAGGAGACGAAATGAAAATAAACACACCATTGGGAAGTTAATAATGTGGAGCAGTGCTGATAATCACAGGAAAAGGAACCAAGTATCACTTTTTCTGATTGCCATGTTAGGAAAAAGAAGAGAGCAAACAGTACTGTGAGAATGGAAGACTGTGTCTCCAGAGCTGTGAGAGACTTTCACCACTACCGTGTTCGATGACTGGTTGGTGATGACAGAAATAGAGAGTGAAAGAAAAAGGTCTAGAAAACAAGAGATGGTGAGAGTGACAAATAGCCGTCAGAAGAGAACAAGCCGTCACATCATTAGGAAACAATGATCTCATTTTTCAATACGCCTTCCTAGGAATTGTTTTAAACTAGAGGAAATGACCACACTAAACACAACTGGGTAGAAATGGTCACATACAGAAGTGTTGATGTCCAGGAGCTTTATTCTCAAAATGTCCCAGACAACGTTAAAAAAGAGAAACATATGACGACTACAAGTAAAAACTGTTGAATAAAGTCATTATTTGTTTTCTTTGTGCACAAAAAGTAATCTTGCAACTTTATAAAATTACGGTTGAACCACTGATGTCACATGGACTATTTTAACAATGTCCTTACTACCTTTCTAGGCCTTGAACATATCAGTTGCGTTGCTGTCTATGCAGGGTCAGAAAGCTGTTGGATTTCAACAAAAATATCTTAAATTGTGTTCTGAAGATGAACGAAGGCCTTATGGGTTTGGAACGACATGACGGTGAGTAATTAATGACAAAATTTTCATTTTTAAGGAACTGGTTTAACATGACAAATGCAGCCAATCAAGCTACTACAGCTTAAAAGAACGAAACTAAAAGAAATTTAAGAGCTGACAACAGTGTGCGAGGAGGCAAAGAGCCCAAAGACTCCAGCAGATATTAGAAGAAAAATGTGTCTGCTTTTTGTGGAATAAACACAAGGTTAGAGCCATCCATAGATGACACTCATTCATCACAGCAAACAATAGGCGCACTGAAAACTTAATTGAGCAACGATGGACCATTTGTGAAGCCCTACAAAGAATTCTCCAAAAAAAAAGACGAACGTATCTTCAGACATGCGTGAGTGATGTTACATAATGCCTGACTTCCTGACTTCCAGAGGCGTTGTTGCAGACATGTGGACCTCTTTAGCCCCTATCGTGAATTGTTCATTGTTTGATTCAGTGATACAGCCTTTGTCATAGTCCTGATGAAGGGAGTAGATCCAGACCAAGGCCAGCACAAAGGGCTGTAATGTCAGCGTGAGAGGAGGGGAGGATGGGAACAAGATCGTGGAGGCTGGAGCGAGGGATAAAAACACTGCAGGCTGCCAGAGAGTGTTATGGTGTTATGAAGAGACCTAGCTGAAAAAAATATCTGCTTGTTATTGAGGCCTTGAAATTGAGTCTATGCCATTGTTTTACTCCTTTGAAAGAGCTGAAGGCGCAAAACCTTGAGCACGATGAAAACGAAGCAGGTACACGATGTTTCGTGAAATAAACCAGTGTTGCAGATGAAAGTGCGTCACTGTGTATCGTTGTACTGGGGAGTTACGTGTTCTTTTAGTGTAGAGGTGATGTGATTTAGTGATTGTGAGTGAGATATTGCGATGGAAGGTGACTCATGAATATGCAAATAAACTCACATTGAAACACACACAGAATTCAATCACAGAAACCACTGTACATGTTAAGACATAATGCAGCATATGAAAGTGATTTTAGGTTTATTTTCTATCCATAAGAAGACATGTTTTGGTGCCCAAAACATAAGCAAAACCAAAAAACACATAGAGCTCAACAATAGTTTTATTCTGCTTCCCCAGTTGTTCAGACATTTAGTTGCCTGGCCAACATTTTCTCTGGCCCCAACACAAAAAGTTATTAGTATAATTGTTCCATAAATTAAAGGGATTGTTCATCCAAAAATGAAAATTCTATTAATAATTACTCATGTTGTTCCAAACCTGTAAGACCTTCGGTTCATCTTAAGAACACAAATTAAAATATTTCTGATGAAATCCGAGAGCTTTATGACCCTACATCTTTAAGGCCCAGAAAGGTACCAAAAACACTGACAAAATAGTCCACGTGAAAACAGTGGTTCAACCGTAATTTTATGAAGCCACAAGAATACTTGTTGTGTGCAAAACCCCCCCCCCCAAAATAACGACTTTATTCANAAAATTCTGCCTGCCTACCGTCATTATCGATATTATATATATATATATATATATATATATATATATAATTATTGTGCTTTTATACATATAAATTAATCTTTTTTAAGCAAATAATTAACATAAACATTGATATATTACTATGAATTAAGAAAATCTGCAATAGCTGCTAATTAGATACTGGAAACACAGACACTGGAAACAAAGAGAGAAAAAAAACAACATGAATTTGACTGTAACTTTCAACCCATTTATATTGACCCTACCAAGACTACCTAAGCAATTCTAGCAATTTTTCACAAAACCTAATCTGTGTTAGCTAAATTATTGTACCTAGCTGACAAGTTTAAAAAGTTGAGAAAATTTACAATCAAATTCCACAGAAAACCAAATGTTTAAATTAGCAATATAAAATAAAACAAGATAAAAATTGATCTAGTTTGAAGCCATGAATTATATCGAGCGCACGTTTTACTTAAAAGGAGGGAACAAATTAGTAAATTGTGTGCACGATCTAGTAAATTGAGGGAACGAATTAATAAATTGTGTGCACGATTTACTTAAAACGAGGGAATGAATTAATAAATCGTGCGCACGATCTAGTAAATGAACGGAACAAATTAATAAATTGTGCGCATTATTTACTTAAAACTGGGGAATGAATTTATAAATCATGCGCACGATCTAATCGAGGGAACGAATTAATAAATCATGCACACCAGCTAGCAGATTCACCTCGAGGGAACAAATTAACAAACCATGTGCACGATCTAGTAAATGAAGGGAATGAATTAATAAATCATGTGCATGATTTACTTAAAAAGAGGGAACAAATTAATAAATATTGCGCACGATCTAGTAAATTAAGGGAACAAATTAATAAATCATGCGCAAAATCGAGGGAACTAATTAAATCATGTGCAGGGCTCCATAGGATATAAATTTTCAATTGTGAAAAATAAAGTCAGAATTGCGAGATATAAACTTTTTTCTTAGAACTGCTTGTTTGTATCTCACAATTCAGAATTTTTTAGAAACAAAGCGAGTTGTGAGTTTCTATCAAGAACTCATCAAGTTCTCACACAGTGAAAAATACATTGTGGAGCAAAGAGGAAAGTGGCAATACGCCGACAGGCAAGGCAGATCAGGTTACTTTTGGTATAAAACAAAGTCTCAGCTTTCAAATTTTGTGGTGCCTCAGTTCAAGCGGCACGTGAACTGATCATCTCTTCCTCTTTACTAGTTATAGCACAAAATAAACATGAATGAACATCAGAGGCTATCTTGTTTCAAATCACAGAAAGATGTCAATACACACCATTTTTCAATGTTCAAGTTCAAGTCCACTGGCATTAATCTACTCTACTATCGGGTTTGTTTGTCACACAAAATGGCAGATTCACCGTTATGAATGGTCAGCTCGTCTGTCAATCAAACTCAGAGTGAAGGGCCATTTCTGACTTTACAACTCGCAAATGTAAATTAAAAAGCTGCAATTACTTTTTTTACATTTTTTATTTAGTGGTGGAAACAGGCTTCCACAGGCAAGTGACAGTACACTGTAAAAATGCTTGTAATTTTTACAGACAAACACTTGTTAACTGGTTAACTGTAAGTTACCGTACAGTGAAAAGTCATAAATGGTTAAACATGACATTAAATGCAATTTTATTGTAGAATACATGTTAAATTTATGCTTTCTGCAAGTAAAAACTGATTTACCATACAATATACAATGAAAACTGAAAAAGGACATTCCAAGTCCCTGTGCGACACATCACAGATATTTTATTTAAACAATTTTGTTTCTTCTTATTCTTATCATCAGTAATACACATGCGTGTATTATGTTTATTTTTATGTTATTAAAAGAATGTTTATTGCATTATTTAAGTGTTGTGTGTTACCCTGTGGGAATTTTGTCTTGTGTTTATGACCCTGTGCACTGTCCACCCACAGCTGCCATTTGTACCAAATATTTGACAGGATATATTTTATAGTGCAGAAAAATATGTGTTACAGTCAACTGTCCCAAAATTCTCTCACTCTAGCCTCAGGCAAGCATCTCATCCTTATTGTTGAGTCCTGACACACACACACACACACACTGATACCAAATTCTTCCAGAGAACATAGAGTCCTCTCTGTTAAACATACTGCAAGTGTTAGTCACCTCTTACTCTCCAGGTGGTCAAATCCACTTGTGTGGAAACATAATTTTTCTTTCTTTATTTTCTTCCAGAAATTCAGAACACCGACCACAGACAAAGACAACAGCCCCTGTGGCTCGAGCAACTAAAACAGTCATTCAATTGCATTCTTCAGAGATCCATGAAAGACTTCAAAAGTAACAAAACTCTGCATTGTCTAGAAAACAGCATTTAGGCTTGTCTTGTTTTAGGACTCATTAGAGTCACATTTCACAAGGTAAACATGTTTATTCTTCTCTCATGCATTATGAAAGATCACATTACTGCGTGCTGAAGGATCACATGAAAACACTGTACTGAAGGTACAATCCAATCCAAATGAGGCCACAGGTATAACCGAACACACAATGGTTTCTAACCTCATTTAGAGAAATATAATTCATCTACTCATGAAGCATCATGTACCAATTTCTGAGCATGTGAACTAGTGCTGACAGTGTTGGACTCATAGTCTGAGTGATTGTGCCATAAGCAAGATAAATGAAGCCTCCACCTCCATTTACCCAAATGCTCTTTTGTTCTTTAGGCTCTCTGATGTATTTGACACTTCATCTCTTTTCTCCATCCGCACGTCATTTGCTACAGATGCTGAGAGGCAGCCAGACTGCTATTTTAACAGTTATAAAGCGAAGCAAAATGAAGGAAAGGTGCTGTTAATTTAACATGACTTTTTCCGTGTTTAAGTCCAATCGGGTCCCCGGTGACGTAGAAAGGAGATGTTATAATATTACTGCCTTTTGAAGGAGAACTCCACTTTTAGAACAACAATTTACAAATAATTTACTCAACCCCTTGACATCCAAGATGTTCATGTCTTGTCAGATTAAAAAAGTATTCAAATTGTATTTTTTTTAATGAAAATAACCGATCTTTGCGCTAAATAATACACTTCTTCCTCGGCTGGGATAGTTTACAACTGCGTTTGGGATCGTTTGAAGCCGCATTTAAACTGCATTTTGGAAGTTCAAAATCAGGGCACCATATCAGTCTATTATATGGAGAAAAATGCAGAAATGTTTTCCTTAAAAACCAATTTCTTTACAACTGAAGAAAGAAAGACATGAACATCTTGGATGACAAGGAGAGTACATTATATGTGAATCTTTGTTTTGGAAGTGGACTTCTTTAATCTGCATGTTTCCACCGACGCTGCCTCCATTGTGTTTTCACAAGCGTCAACGGTGTTCCAGTTGTAATGGCATGGCGAAAGCTTGAGCAAAGCATGCTAACCGTTCTGTTATTGGCTGCACAGCCTCATAGGAGACAAGAGATCAGTGGATTTATTGATTTACTTACTGTATATTACGCTGTATATTAAGTTAATATAAATATGCAATTTCTTACCCAGCTGTTTACCTTCACAGACATATCTGATTGTTTTTGCAACTCATGTGTTTTTAACATAAACTTCTGTGTATTTGAAAGTTTAAGCACGATAAGAGATGAAAGAGAACTTAGTTTGGTACTCACATGCCGTGTGACAGTTACTTTCTGTGCGTGTGCTTCGGATATGTGCGCTCAGAAAACCCTATACCAGAAGTTTAAACTAATATGGTTTAAAACGCATGATTTCATCATGATAGACATGATCATCAAAACCAAACAGATGGGTTTTGTTTTTGCAGAATATCTGAGGTACAAGCTGTAAAGGGACAGCCCTGTTCTGGAAAAGGGGGCGGAGAGCAGCAGATCATTTGCATTTAAAGAGACATGCACAAAAATAACGTGTTTCTGCTTCCACTCAAAATAGGCATCTTTAAAATGATATAATAAATGATCTGTGGGGTATTTTGAGACGAAACTTCACAGACACATTCTAGGGACAACGCAGACTATTACATCTTGTAAAAAGGGGGAATAACAGGTCTCCTTCAAATGGCTGAAAAGTCGCTTTTACAAACAGTATGTACACTAGTAGGTAATAATAAAACAGTTCACTACATTGAAACTATTTCAAACTATTCCAGTATTTTTTGTATACATAAATATATCTATACGATACTATTCAAATGTTTAGGGCCAATAAGATTTTTAATATCTCAAGCTCACCAAGGCTGCATTTATTTAATCAAAAACACAGCAAAAATAGAAATATTATTACAACTGATGTAATTTATTCTTGTGATATCACAGTTTTTAGTGTCACATGAACAAAAATGATTCTAATATACTGATTATCTGCTCAAGAAACATTTCAATATTATAATATTTTTGTAGAAACAGTGATACATTTTTTAGAATACTCTAATGAACAGAAAGGTCAAAAGAACAACATTTATTTTAAATATTATTCTTTTGTAACATTATAATTCTCACTGTCACTTTTAATCAATCTATATGTTTGCTGAATAAAAGTATTATTATTATTATTATTATTATTATTATTATTATTATTATTATTAAGTGTTCTAACCCCACACTTTTGAATGCTTTTTTGGATTTATTTATTTAGAGCTGTATTTGCACAAAACAGGGTTTTGAATAGACAAACTCAACTTAATGTTACATATCAGAGAGATGATCATTTTCTGTCATGCTAAACCAAAAAGCATAATTTGATGGAAAAGCTCATCTGTTTTGAAAAAAAAAGTTACATTCCACTAAAATGTAATTTATCTATCACTACTTTTAGTCAGTGTCTCCCCAATACTGCATAATTGTTTATTTATAATCTCAGTACTTTGTGAATAGAGATCGATACATTCGTAATTATGTGTAATTCTGTGTGATTAAATCATATAAACAGAGCCTCTGTGAAAATTACACAATCAATGGCTGAACGAATGTGAGTCATCGTTGCACGAGTTTCACCAGAGCCCCACACCCTTATGTTGAAGGAAAAAATAACTCATGTACTGTACATGATCTGACACGAAGTCACCTAGACAGAGCTGAATGTCCATGCAGGCCATGTGGAGGAAAATACAACTATGCTGGGAGTGCTGGGAAAATTAGTGGGAGAAATGTGGCTGGACACCAGGAAAAACACTCCCCTACTGCTCAACATGAGAATAACAGCCTACGAATGCAAAACAATTGAGTGTCTGTGATCACAACCTTAAACAAGGAGTGAGAAAGTGATAGATAAATAAACAAATAAAGAGTTTTTAAGCTTTTTTTTTTAAACAAGAATATATCTTATAAGGTTAAAATACTTTATCATACAACATTTATTAAAGTGCATATTGCATATGAAAACATTCTGAGGACTCATATGAATATATGAGGACATGCAAATGTGAATGCACCTGTGCACACATTTAGCCATTTTCCTCTCCTAAGACTCATCTAATGTTTTGTAACAATCACCCACACAAAATGAGGGAGTACAATAAAGAGCATTTCAGCATGAATTGATTCAGGATGTTGAATAGTGTCTTTAACAGTACCGGTAATGCTAAAGTCCACAAACACAAATGAAACCTACAATTTATGTCTATTTAGGCACTGTGCTAATGCCAGCCTGCCAGATCTGGCACAGATTGAGAGCAGTTTGCGGTCTGCAGAAATTGCTTAATTCCGTGTGCAATCAGCACTCTATAGCCAGGTCACGACCTTCCAGGGCACTTCCTGCCCAGAAGGCGGCAAGGATGAGGAAAATAGCTGGACAGATTTAAAGAACATTTAATCCACATGAATGCCATCATGCTGGTGTGTAAAGACAAATACTGGCTTGATTTGATCTCTGCTAGACTTATCTCTACCATATTTTGGATTAATGGTCATGTAAGAGCAAAAAGTCTCATCTCCATAGGGGGTCAGGATTTGGCCCCTGCTGATAGATGTTCTAACTTCACCATTGTGTTGGCAAAAAGCGTTCCTTATGCATTTTGACCATTTAAAAAAAAGGAATAAATAAAACAACAAGCATTTTATTACATTAGTTAGCTTTCCTAATATTATGTTTTATGAGCTAATCTTACATAATAGTTTACTTTAACTTACTTTAATCTGATTATCACAGTAAAGAAAGATGTAAAACAGTAAGGTAAAACTGTTTTTTTTACTTGACCGTTGAAGAATTTTAACCAAAGTGCTTTGCAGACATTTCTAGAAGACCTGATTATAGCATAAGAGTTACTAAACAAAGCATGCAAAAACATTAAAATCTTTTCCAGAAACACTGTAAGCTGAGTTCGTCTACCTGTGGAGTGTTTCCCCATCAGGAGTGAGTTCTCTGCTAAAAAATGAAAACAGGTTGTGACATAGCCATGCACTTCCACAGGCCCCCTGTATGGGTCACATTCATGTCATCCAGCAGATCAGACAGTCACAGAAAAAGAGAAACACACCTCTGAAAATTACAAATACTTCCATCCTTTGTTCTGACATTAAACTCTGATTAGGCCAATAGGCCACAGGTTTATTAGGGGAAGGAAATATCATTTTGCTCAGGCGCCTCTTTATTTAACGCACAATACTAGCTCACACAAGCCAACAGGACTGAGTATGATAAATGATAGTCTAATGATAGTCATCATTAGCTGCGTACAAAATCGTGCTGCTCATTATGTTTGTGGAAACTATGATACTTTTTTTAAAGATTTTTTTGATGAACAGAAAGTTTAAAAAACAGCATTATAAAACTGATGTCACCCAAATTAAAAAAA
>JAHKKF010530085.1:0-11985 GCA_019740295.1 Labeo calbasu | reverse complement strand
TTGCCTTTCTCCACTAAAAATATTACCTAATCAAAAATTTGAGCCAGGGACATTTCTGATATTTGCTTGATTTGTCTCAGAATGACTCAGCAGTCATTAACGTGATTGGACGAGACTGTTACATTGTGACTGTTGTCAAAGCAACAAGGCCCAAAGTGTACTGTTGCTTTTGCAACATAATAACAACATTAAAGGACACAAATGTTACAAACATCATTAGTTTATGAATATTGTAACGGATCATCAATGGAGCCCTGGACTGACCAATCAGAAGACAGAAACACAACCCTCATATAAAAGAAACACCTTATACAAAAGCCCATTTCTGCTCCATTTGTTTGCTGTGTTTCACAGTCGTCTGTGATTTATCTCCCGTCTGTTTATTGCTGATTTGTGCTGCGGGTCCAGAGGGCAGCAAACTAAGTGAGTTTCTCACCGGAGGGAGCGTTCAGAAGCATCTGTACGAACCCCGTTACCTACTGCAGCAGGGCCTGGAGAAACATCAGCGGGCTGGAAGCCCGTCTTCAAAAGCGCAGCGACCCGACAGCGATTTCACAACAAGGCCTCCATTATGGCACATTTATCAAAAGAAGATCCGCCTTTGAGAGGAAAGGAAAAAAGCTGAAGCTCCTGGGAAAAGCCGCTGTAGTTTTTTCAACAGAGACGAGGGTAAAAGCAGCTTCCATTACGGCGCGCAGCTCAGGGCTACAGACGCATTAAAGACACTCGCGCAGAGTAAAGCCAAACTCTCAATATGACAGACAGAGGAGACGACTTATGAGAGACTTTCATCCTGGAGTGCAGACTGAGACGCCGCTGGAGCGTTCATCCGACTACATGTGCAGAACAGGGTGAACGATGAATTACACTCATTTATTCAGACTCGTGTGGTTCTGAAATGGTGAGATTTCAAAAACATGCAAAAAGAGGCAGATGATTTGGAAGAAAGTGCACAAATCAGCATATTAGAATGATTTCTGAAAGATCATGTGACACTGAAGACTGGAGTAATGATGCTGAAAATTCAGCATTTAATCACATGAATAAATTACACTTTTAACAGATATTCACACTGAAAACAGCGGTTTTAAATTCAAATAATATTTCTTAATTTTAACTGTATTTTTTTTCAAATAAATGCAGCCTTGGTGAGAAGAGGAGACTTTTGAACAGTACATAAGCAGTTAGAGAAGAAAATCACAGAGGGTAGAAATCAGCATGCGGGTTAGTAAACGATCAGCGCTGGTTGTTAATCGCACTGAAGCGTCTCTGTTGATCTTGTCGTCTTTGAGCGTCAAACTCTGAATAGCAGCGACGGTAAATCCTTGCCACTTTGCAGTGACATCGGCACCGGCGATAAGAATATAATCAGGCGCGATGAGGCCCGGCGAGGGCCCGCGGGAGATAAGGGGTCCCGCAAACCGCCGCTGATCTTTTGTCTCCCCGGGATTTCTGATAAGGCCGTGTCGGCAGACAAATCGTGCATCTATTCTGGTATCTGAACTCGTCTCAGGCCCGAGGGCAGAAACAGAGGGCGTCTAATTGTATGTGCTGTCATTAATATAGAGGCCACGAGCGCTGGGTGTTTGAGGAGATAAGGTCACAAGACAGACGGGACCCTTCACATCTCTTCTGATCCTCTGAGAATCTCAGGACGAGACGTGGATATGGTGCAATCAGCTAACTGTTAATCAGGGATTTGTTTATCAAAACAACATTAAAAATAGTCAAATATTATTAGAATTTAAGTAGCAGTTAGTAAAGTAACAGTCGTGCTGCCCAATATTTCTGTGGAAACCAGCATACACTTTATTTTTCAGGATTCACAGATGAATACAAAGTTCAAAAGAACAGCTAGCATGCTAGTAACTTGCTAATCACGCTAGAATCATGCTAGTAACTTGCTAATCATGCTAACAACATGCTAACAAAGTGCTAGTAACATGCTAGTACTTGGTAATCATATTAACAACATGCTAGTAACATGCTAATAGTGATAACAAAGCGCTAGTAACATGCTAATCATGTTAGAATCATGCTAGCAACTTACTTATCATGCTAACAACATGCTTATCATGCGAGCATCATGATAGTAACCTGCTAACCATGCTAACAACATGCTAGTAACACGCTAATCATATTAAAATAATGCTAGCAACACGTTGGTAACTTGACAATTATTTTAACAACATGCTAATAACATGCCAATCATGCTAGCAACTTGCTAACAACAAGATAGTAACTTGTTAATCATGCTAACAACATGTTAGTAACTGGCTAATCATGCTAACATGCCAATAACTTGCTAATCATGCTAGTAACTTGTTAATCATGCTATCAACATGCTAGTAACTTGCTAATCATGCTAGAATCAGGCTAGTAACTTGCTAACCATGCTAACAACATGTTAGTAACTGGCTAATCATGCTTGTAACTTGTTAATCATCCTAGCAACTTGCTAGTAACTTGTTAATCGTCCTAACAACATGTTAATAACGTGCTAATCATGCCAGTAACTTGCTAATTATGCTAAAACATGCTAGCAGCTTGCTAATCAAGCTAACAAAATGGTACCAACATGAAAATCATGCTAGCAACATGCTGATAACATGTTAATCATCCTAGCAACGTTAGTAACATGCTAATCATGCTAGAATTATATAACAAATTATAGAATTAGAATTATAGAATTAGAATAACAACATGCTAGTAGCTTGCTAATCGTCGTAACAACATGTTAATAACATGCTAATCATGCTAGAATCATGCTAGTAACTTGCTAATCATGCTAACAACATGCTAGCAACATGATAATCATGCTAGCAATATGCTGATAACATGTTAATCATACATACTAGAAACATGCTATCATGCTGTAAACATGTTAGCAACATGCTAGTCATTAGGGCTGTGCAAATAATCGCATGCGATTATGATGCGCATCTCTTCAGTAATGCCGGTTCCGTGATTAGTCGTAAATTTCCATCACGTGCAGCCAGACGCATTCATTATGGAGCGGCACTCACTACAAAGAGTCGAAAGAGCCGAAATTCACTGACAAGCCGCGCAATATCGCATTCATTATCGCCTGCGATTATTTGCACAGCCCTACTAGTCATGTTAGAAACAACCTCTCCAGGTACCATAGCAACCACATAGTAACACTCTAGCAACCAGCCCAAGTACCCTAGCAACCACACAACAACACTCTAGCAACCATCACGAGTAGCCTAGTAACCACATAGCAACACTCTAGCAACCACTTTGAGTATCCTAGGAACCGCCCTAGAAACCACCCCGAGTACCCTAGCAATTGTATTGCAACACCCTAGCAACCATCCCAGGTACCATAGCAATATGTTTTTATGTCTATTTGCTTTTCTGATAGACTGTATTGCCTTGAAAACATTCAAACATTGAAACCACTTAGAAGTAAAAAAAAAAAAAAAAAAAAAAAACCTTCAAACTTTACGCTTTTAAAACTTCTCAAACTTTCCGTCTAGGCTTTTTCAATCCAACTTAAAGTTTGTCTACAAACTTTCAATCTATTTTGAAATAGAAATCTTTTGTAACATTATAAGTGTCTTTACTGGCACTTTTGACCAATTGAATGCATCACTGATGAGTACACAAAACACAGAGCACAGTCAAAATACAAAACAGGCCTGATTTTGATTATAAAACAGCCAAATTTCACACGATTATTCATTTAGACTGACATATTGCTCCATCACTGTAATCAGATAATAACACTGGTTTTCTCATATCTACGGGGGTCGTATCCATATCAAATCATCTCTGTTGACTTTCTGTAGGTCTGTTTCTCATGTTAAGGACCGGACAGTGAATTTTAAAGCTTCTCATCGTCTCCTGGAGGTCGAGTGACCGAAGCTGGAGATCAAGGGTTAGAAACGGCACATCAAAGGCGCGTTTAGCCCGTCTCAAAGCCCCGGCGGCGCTGAATAGACCCTCTCTCTGTGGAAACGGGATCCTATCAGAATAATGAGCAGATAGCGGGGCCGTTTCCCCCAGCTGGGGCCGTGGGAGAGAGAGAGAGAGAGAGAGAGTTCGACACGCAACATCGCCAGATTCATCCCTAAAGCTCCTCATGCATTTTTAATGGAATCTATTACTCCAGGATTAGCCGATAAGAGACGGTCCCGTTTAAATTTCCTAACGCTTTGCATAATTGGTATCAGAGCGCAGGAGAGAAGACAAAGATGTTTCTTTTGAGGCGAGCAGCTAAATAACCTCCGAAACTGTTGAAGCACATCTCACAAAAGCCTCCGATAGGAAACACACGCTCATTTACATTCCAGCATTTACAAAGGAGATCTGAGGCGCTCCGCACCATCACAATCGTGTGTAAATGTTCCTGTGAAGCTCTGACAGATTATACAGCGACTGCAGCTTCAGCAAACAAAACAAAACCACACAGTTGTACATCAACTCTCATAACTAGTGCCATAACTCATTACAAATGACATGATGATAACTGTAGTAACATGATTTATTAGGTTAGACGTTTATTCTGACTACTTCTGGATTAGTTTTGACATAACTAGTTTATCACAGGTTAATGAGATTACATGAGCCTATGATTTCAGCAGTGCAAAGCTCCTCACTACAAACAAAATACAAGTTCAACTTGAAGAAATTATGACAGACATATATTACTATTCTACAGTAGAAAAGTCAAATAGAATAAAAATAAACAACAGAACTTAGTACAAAGCAAAAGGGATTTCAAGTAAAGTGGAAACTGAGATTTATGCATCATCGGAAAGTTGATTAATAATTAGTTTATCACAGGTTTGAATAAGATTATATGAGCCTATAATTTCAGTAAAACAAACTGATGCAAAGCTCTTCACTACAACCCGCCAAAATAAAAGTTCGGATGAACCTGAAGAAATTACACGCATTTTATTTAATGGTTTAATTTTTAACAATAACAAAGTGCTGCATAAATACATTTATGCAGTACTCTGCTTTCCCAAAAATAAAGAGAATTTTACAATTTTCCATTGCATTTACATTTTAAAAAAAATCAATTTAAATAATTAAATAATTTAAAACTAAAAATTAAAAGTAATTGTTAAGGTTTTATGCCTTCATTTGATTACCACTGTTTTTATAATAAATTTGTATTAAATCATAAATCCAGAAAATTTCAAACAGACAACACAGAACTTCTGGGAAAGGAAAAGAAAAATTTATATTAATAATAATAATAAAAATAATAATAATAATAACTAACAACAACAACAATAATAATGATAATAATATTAATAATAATAATAATACATTTTCGTAGGGGCCTTTTATTGTAAAAATGTAAAATTAAAATATATATATTTTTTCAACTCTTGTGTAAAAGTGTCATGAATTAATTAAATTAATTTTTGATTAATAAAAAAGTCCATAAAAATGAATGGGAAAAAAATGGAATGTGAAAAAATAAAATAAAATAAAATAAAATAAACAACAGAAACCACTACAAAATAAAATGGATTTCATAGGACTCTAGATTATTTTGTACCATACTAATATAAA
Source organism: Labeo calbasu (assembly GCA_019740295.1). Taxonomy (NCBI): domain Eukaryota; kingdom Metazoa; phylum Chordata; class Actinopteri; order Cypriniformes; family Cyprinidae; genus Labeo; species Labeo calbasu. Next base: position 6,429 of record JAHKKF010530085.1, on the reverse strand, counting down.
AAAGAAAGAAAATAAGAGAAATAAAAAAAGAAAAAAAAAGTATATTCCATAAGTGCATTAAACAAAACCAGTCGTAAAGGTACATTTTTTTTTAAATTGAGACATGCATTATCTGAAAGCTGAATAAATAAGACAATATTTGGAATCTGACGGTGCGCAAAAAAAAAAAAAAAAAAAAATTTCTAAATACTGAGAAATCACCTTTAAAGTTGAAGGTGAGAAAAGTTCTTATCAATGCATATTACTAATCAAAAATTAAGTTTTGATATATTTACAGTAGGAAATGTACAAAAAAATCTTCATGGAACATGATCTTTAATTAATATCCTAATGATTTTTGACATAAAAGAAAAATCAATTTCAACCCATACAGTGTATTGTTGGCTATTGCTACAAATATACCCGTGATACTTAAGACTGGTTTTGTGTTGCAGCGTCACATATTATGTCAGGGTTTCTTAAATGAAATGCAAGGGATTTGTAAGTTAATAAAATCTAATAATTAAATCCTACAAATTCCAATGTGCATAACTAATAATAAAGGCAAAAAAACTGTAACTATCACTTCAGAATGCCCACATCTCATCTAAGGATGAATTTGTGTATCAGAGCAGCACTTTGGGTCTGCAAAGCGTCTCTGGTCTCAGTACGTGTGGTTCCTCCCCCATCCGCACCCGGGAGGCCTGTGGGGCAATTCATTATGCTGTTAAGGGTCACTGAATCCTTCAAGTCATTAAAAATGTTAATAAAACAGGGAGCTCATGAAAAGATGGGCCAAATGCTTCCTGCAGGGCATTCACACGCCACAGAACCGCTTAATGACGGCTCGGCGCGGGACGCCGCAGAGGAACCCGCGTCTTCCCGGAGAAAATGGACTTTAGTCTGCGAGCGCTAATCCACAATGACCTCCACCTGCGTCCTGCGACTCCACGCGCCGAGATAAAGCTGCCGCGCTTCAGAAATCACACTCAGTCGCCTGCTGGTTTGTTTGCTTCACGGGGGGAGAGACAGAAATCACTTAGCAAACTTACAGAACTGCCCCTCCGGCTCTAATACCCCCATCCCCTCTCACCCAGTGTCTTTATCCTATAAAAATAAAACCACCAATTAGGCCGATTTCAGAGACGGCAGCCAGCCTATAATTACACACCACATCCTCGGCAGATAAAAGGTGATTAGCGTGGATGCAGAGAGAAGATTGCTTAGCAACCAGAAGATTGACATCATCCTGTAAGTGGAGCTGCTGACCGACCAATCACTGCCAAAGTCACTTCACCTTCACAAACAGCAGAGCAACAGAGCAAATGACAAAGATAGTCTTTTCTGCTCACCAAAGCTGCATTCATTTGATCACAAATACACTAAAAATTGTGAAATAATATTATGATTCAAAACAGATGTTTTCCATGTGAATCTCTGTTAAAATATAAATTATTTCTGTGATCAAAGCTGAATTTTCAGCATCATTACTCCAGTCTTCAGTGTCACGGGGGGGGGGGGGGGGGGATTCTAAATATCAAGAAAAAAAGCAAGAAAAATAACCTTTAAAGTTGTCCAATGAAGCAATGCATATTACTAATCGAAAATTACGTTTTAATATATTTATTGTAGGAAATTTCCATTAAATTACTTCATATCCCAATGATTTTTGACATAAAAGAAAAATCAATGATTTTGACCCATACAAATGATTTTTTTGGTTATTGCTACAAATGGTTTTGTGGTCTGGGTCACATATTACAAATAATAATATGTTTACGTAATATGTTTTTTATTGTTTGCAACAATTTGGTTTCCACTCAGCCACTTATCATTTACAATAACGCAAGACAAGTTTATTTGGATAGCACATTTGATGAAGTGCTTTACATAAAAATAACACAGGATACATAGATGAAATAAAATACAAACAATAAATTAATAAATTATTTAATTTAATATCACATATAGTTATTTCTAGATTATTTTATAGATTTTTCCCTATATTTAATGAATGTGAAAGCAACCGATTTGTTTGGCGATTCATAATTATTTGCCAATGACAAATGAAGTCTCTTCTGCTCACCAAGGCTGATCACAAACACAGTAAAAATAGTGAAATATTATATGATTAAAAACAGCTGTTTTCTATGGGAATGTATTTTAAAATGTAATTTATTTCTGCGATCAAACCTGAATTTATCATCATCATTACTCCAGTCTTCAGTGTCACATGATCCTTCGGAAATCATTCTAATATGCTGATTTGCTACTTAAGAAACATTTCTGGTTATTAGCAATTATCAAATTTTGTACTAAATTAGTACTTTTGGTCATCAAGGCTGCATTAAATTGATCAAAAGTGACAGTAAAGACATTTATAATGTTACTATTTCTATTTCAAATAAATGCTGTTCTTTTGAGCTTTCTATTCATCTGTGAATCCTGAAAAATAAAATGTATTATGGTTTCAACAAAAATATTGTGCAGCACAACTGTTTTCAACATTGATCATAATCAGAAATGTTTCTTAAGCAGCAAATCAAATATTAGAATGATTTCTGAAGGATTATGTGACACTGATGACTGGAAAAATGATGATGATAAATTCAGTTGCACATCACAGAAATAAATTGCATTTTAACACATATTCACATTTTATTCAGCTATTTTAAAACATTAAAATATTTCACATTTTTACTGCATTTTTGATCAAATAAATGCAGGCTTGGTGAGCAGATACGCAGAGTAAATTCACCTTAAATGCTGTGTGCCGGTGACTGAATACCCTTAACTAGCACATGTGAGCAGCAGAAAGAACTGAAGCAGTGAAAGACATGACAAATCACACACAGCTTCATAGAGCTGCAGAAAGTGCTGAGTGTTCACAAAGCGTCGGGCTGATTTCCAGAGAGACCCGCACACATCTCTGAGCTTTCCTTCTCTTACAACGACAGTCTTTATGTGGAGGAAAGAAAAGCACTGACTCTCAGATTGAGCACCGGACACTCACTGCACACACACACACACACACACACCATCCACTCCTACATAAAGCTACAGCTGGAAAACTCTATTCATATCAGATTAACTACGTATATATAATTCAAATGTAAGTAAATGTATAATATAGTTTTTTTATTAATATATAAACAATTAACTATATAAATGCAGCTAAAAATATAACAAGAACTGAATCATTTCTTTAAAGGAAACAGAGAGGACTTCATTACTTCCCTGAACTCAAAGGTCACAACATTTATTTCACTACAAGATGAACCAAACCATCATATGAAATCTGAGATATAAAGCACAGATCTTGGAAATAAATAAATAAAAAATCAAACATGACTTTATGTGGCCCTAGAAACAAAACCAGTCATAATGGTCAATTTATTTTATTTATACATAATCTGAAATCTTTCCATTGATGTATGGTTTGTTAGGATAGGACAATATTCAGCTGAGATATAAATATTTGAAAATCTGGAATCTGAAAAATAATCAAAACAACAAGAAAATCACCTTTAAAGTTGTCCAAATGAAGTTCTTAGCAATGCATATTACTAATCAAAAATTAAGTTTTGATATATTTACAGTAGGAAATTTACAAAATATCTGCATTGCTAAAACAAACTTCAGTTGGACAACTTTAAAGGCAATTTTCTCAGTATCTAGATTTTTTTGCACCCTCAGATTCCAGATTTCCAAATATTGTCCTATCCTAACAAACCATACATCAACGGAAAACTTATTTATTGAGCTTTCAGATGATGTATGAATCTCAGTTTCAAAAAACTGATCCTTTTGGCTGGTTTTGTGCTCCAGGGTCACGTATATCTTTCAAACCTTCAAACATGAACTTTTATAATCAATTGTGAAAACTGTTGGTAGAGTCTGAACACGTCTGTTAATCAGTCAAGCAAACAAAATGACCAAATATGTTGATTCATCAGATATATCAGTCAAATACTATCTTAAACACGCCTGTAGGGAGTAAATAACAGCTTCATCTATCACACACACACACACACACACAGTCTTTATGACCCTCCGACACACCACAATCTCACTGATGTTCAACAGAGACAGAATGAAGAAAGAAATGAGCAAACAGCCTTTATGAGCTTCTAGATCAGAGAACAGAAGAGACAATACAGTCTGAGCCGAAGACGACTTTCACACCTCTCACCTCTGTATGTGTGTGTGTGTGTGTGTGTGCGTGTGCGTGTGTAAAAGACAGTGTGCTTGTTTGCATATATGTACACACACACAAACACAACATATGTGACCCTGGACCACAAAACCACTCTTAACTAGCACGGGAACATTTGTAACAACAGCCAAAAATACACTGTATGGGTCAAAATTGTGGATTTTTTTTTAATGACAAAAAATCATTAGGATATTAAGTAAAGATCATGTTCCATGAAGAGATTTTGTAAATTTCCTACTGTAAATATACCAAAACTTAAGTTGGATTAGTAATATGCATTGCTAAGAACTTCATTTGGACAACTTTAAAGGTGATTTCTAAATATTTTGATGTTTTTGCACCTTCAGATTCCAGATTTTTGTATCTCGACCAAATATTGTCCCTAACAAACCATACATCAATAGAAAGCTTATTGATGTATAAATGTCAAAATAAAAAAAATCCTAATGACTAGTTTTGTGGTCCAGGGTCACACAGACATATACACATAACACACGTACGTGTGTGTGTGTGTGTGTGTGTGTGTGTGTGTATGTTTTACAGCCTCCAATAACAGACATCAAAGCGCCACCACACACACACACACACACACACATCAGTCAGGTGACATCAAAGACACCGCGCTTCCGTCAACATGCGTTCAATTCATCACAAACCCCCATTTACCACAGTCTTTACCACACTATTTACCTCAGCGGAGAAGAAAGAAACGCAAATACAGCTGAAGAATTAGATGAAGCTCATCATCCATCAGTCGGACAGACGGAACGGAATCATATTTACCATGAACTGACGCTCCGGCCGCTTTAAAACCATCTGATCGCAGCAGAATCCATCGATCCACGCGATATTCCAGCGATCATGAATCCATCAGCGGGTTAAATCTCCACGAATCCCTCCAGCAGCTCGGTGTAATGGGACTGAAGTTCATGTTCTGACGGAGATGAAGAGCAGCGCGTTCATCATCAGCGATAAATGCACCTGCTTCACGCTTATTTATCCGCGACACAATCCATCCGGGAGCCGAAAAACGCCGACCATCGGGTGAAGATCAAATCCAGTTGATGAATGGATTATAAAAACCCTTAAAGCAAAAAGTTTTCTGCTTTATAAAGTGAGTTTGTGTGTAATATCAGATGAGACGAGAGCCGAAACTCTCCTCAGCGTCCTCATCTTCTGATCTCACACACAAGCGACGCGACGCTCTATCGTTCCGCTAACGGAACCTGAACCAATCACATTACAGACGCTGTGCGCTCCGACCAATCATTAGCGATAGAGGGCGGGGCAGAGAATGACGCTCCGGTTCAGTAGAGAGATCGTGGAAAATCTTAAAGGCGCAGCGCAGTCATGTGCGTTTCTAATTCAACCACTTTGTCTTTATTCATTGAATATATCCATTTTTAAAAAGTATATTGTAAATAATAATATGTATGAATATGTAATATGTATAATATGTAATAATGTGTATATGTAATATGCAACAATTAGTTTCCACAGCCACTCACTCATCATTTCTAAGAAGGCAAGGCAAGATGAAAAAATAAAATACAAACAAACAAACAATAAATAAATAAATAAATTAGATATAAAATAAAAAAAAATTAATAGATGCTTTTATTGGTTTTCAATAAACATGTGAAAGCAACTGAATTGTTCAGTGTTTCATAATTCTTTACTATTAAATTTAACTGACAACTTGTGACAACTTACCCCATATAGTGTGACAACATGCCCCTAGGTCTCTGTGTTTACCTGTAAATCTTTTTTTTTTCTCTCTCAATGATAGTGAAAATGTTCAATAGCTTTTTGTAGTCAAAACATTAATGTTTAAAACCTTTATAGTAGTAAATAAGTGATTTTTCAAGAATCAGTTAAACCACTGCGTCACTGCGATAATGGGAGTTGGGAGTTCAGAACGGGTTCACGAATCATTTAATTTACATCGGCAGTTCGGAATGGGTTCGCAAATCATTTCATCAGAACGTCAATTTTTTTTTATTTATTTATTTTTTTTTTTTTATTAAATATTACAGATATTCAAAACAACAAGACAGTACAAATACAGACAAGATAAATAAAAATAACCAAGAATACACAAATTTGTTGCCAGGGTAACAAAGAAAAAAACAGGGTAATAAAATTACATTTTAGGATGACACAAAGGATGAATACAGAGATACAGTTTTCATAGCTTTCAAATTAGTAGAACTTTGGATAGTTTCCACATACAT
>JAHKKF010530080.1:31911-45379 GCA_019740295.1 Labeo calbasu | reverse complement strand
TCGTTCATTTTGCTGAACGAGACTCAAAAGTCAGAGTCGGTAAAATGATCCGAACTTCCCATCACTACTACGAATCACGTCTAAGTTCATCGGCTGTGTACTCCGGCTAAAAAAGGTAGAGAATGGCGAAAAACTTCTTATTTTCTCCTACAACTTCAAAATCGTCCGACATTGTTGTAGCTTTTTGTTTGTAAACAGCGTTTGACTTACTTGCACTTTGTTAGTCTTTCCACGTTTGCTTTGTAAACACTGGGTCTGTAGTTCCGCGTGACCTTTCGACGTGATTTAATAGTATGTAGTGTCGTGAACGCGCATCTCAGAGCCTGTGCTACACGAGCTTTTGTACTTAAAAAGTATGCAAATTTTTATTTTTCAAAAAAAATGACAGACCCTTCTTCCTCGGCTGGGATCGTTTAGAGCCTTTTGAAGCTGCATTTAAACTACATTTTGGAAGTTCAAAATCAGGGGGCACAATTGAAGTCCATTATATGAAGAAAAATCCTGAAATGTTTTCCTCAAAAACCATAATTTCTTTATGACTGAAGACAGAAAGACATGAACATCTTGGATGACAAAGGGGTGAGTAAATTATTTGTAAATTGTTGTTCTGGAAGTGGAGTTCTCATTTAATATGCAATGAAACAGTTTAAGTCATGTCGGTGAATGATGAATTGGGAATCCCGCTAGAGACAACAATCTACTAGTGTAAACTAAACAAGTCAATGCACATTGGCATGTGATATTTGCATCTGACTGCCGCACCCTGTGTGGGTATAAATAAATAGGCAGCAGGTGCAACGCATAATTAGCTTTTACTTCAGAGCCAAGCAGCGTTTATTTGTTTTGTTTTACGAAGATTGATCTAGTATTGCAATGTTTCTAAAAAGAGACAGTTTTTTTGGGAGAAGCCTCTTTTTGTGGTTTAATCTTGGTGCTGCAGCGGCGGTCGCGATCTCGGTGGATTGCTGTGACGATTGCTGCCTCACGTGTCTGGGCATCAAACACGTTGAGGGGGCATTCGTGGATGAGTTATGTACCCACTGCGGGAAGATGACCATCTCAGATTTGCGATTGAGACTCCACTACCTCAAAAGGGGTGGAGTTCCCTCGCCTCTGCCTCAATCTAGTTTTCTTCATGGTGAAAGCTGAGGGGAAGACTATTCCAGGTAGTGAGTTGGGTATTCTGAGGGTTACAGTGCTCTGAGGGCTTCCCCTCTGAGGAACCAACCTCCCAGGGCCCCTCACCCCTCTAGCACTCCACAGACAGTTGAGTTGCCCGGGGAACATGCTGGACCTTCAAAATGAAGTGTACCAGCCGGTTCCTTCAGTGCTCCCCCCGATGACCAGATGTCGATTGCTGCATCAGAGGGTGAGCCCACTCTCTCCAGGGATGACAAAGTGTTGCTTCCCTCAGGAACAGTATCATTGTCCGAAACAGACCCAGAGATGATCTTTGCCTGGGCCGCCAGAAGGGTCAGGCTCGAGTCGAAACATCCATAGTGTCCTGAACCCTAAAGGTTGGATGAGATGCTGGGGGAGGCTCGGGGAGGCTTCAGTGTCCCACCCCATTCCCATTCTTCCTGGAGGTGCATGAGGAGATCCCAGAAACAGACCTAGTGTCTCCTCTACCCTCACCTTCTTTCGTTCTCTTCTTTCGATCTCTGAGTTCCAAGAGGGCATGGCACCGTACCATTCTTATCCTCCTCTACTGCCAGCAGGCAGCAGCGAGCGGTTTGGAAGCGCAACCAGGCCTTCTCACACACCCTCTGCCCTACTGTGGAACCTGGTAAGTGTTGCACCAGACACCCAGACCCTGCTTTGGGTTGCCCCACTGCAGGTACATCTGTGGTTCCTTTGGTCCTGTTTGCATGGTCTCTGAGGGGGTGTTCACACTTGTCATGTTTGGTTTGATTAAAAAAATCTCTGGTGCAATTGCTCTGTTAGTGCGGTTCATTTGAGTAAGTGAGAACACTGTCATCTGAATCCTGGTGCGCACCAAACAAGCTAAAAAGATGGGTCTCGGTTCGCTTCCAAACAAGCTCTGGTGAGGTTTAAATGAAATATGAATGCAACAAGGACCAAATACTTCTAAACTGACCAAAAGCAGGAAGTATTGACAAGATGCAATGCTATGTGATATGATTTCATGATGGGAACAAGCGGTGTATCCAAAACAAAATGAGCAGAGGGCAAACGTAGAGTAACAAGGAGGTAAAGTGCTTTTTATGAGCTCTTTGTGAGTTCACAGGTGGTGAAAATAAAATTATATACACATAACAATGAGCACGCTTAGTCCAGCAGATGGCATTAAGTGTATTTGACTTATAGCAGCGCTGAGCAGACCGATCAGTAAATTGGTACTTTGATGTCATACACCCGCAGTGCTGCTTTAAGTCGAAGGCACCTTCCCATTTTGTTTGGAGTGTTCGGTGAGTTCCAAAATATGTGTCATTCAACCTGACCATTCAGATTGTGAACCTATCACTATGTGAACGCTAAGCAGACCAGGACCAATGTATCATGTTTCTTTTTGGTTCAGACCAAATGAACCGAACTACAAGTGGGAGCACACCCTGAGAAGCTGGCTAGCACTCCTTAGCCCATCTCGCTAGCTCCTTCAGACAATCAGACTCGGCTATGCAATTCAGCTCAGTCTTGTGTGTGGAAACCACAGTCCTACTGGCAAAGGACTCAATAGAGTCCGATATGAAGACAGAGTTCTGCAGCCTCTGCTTAATTGTACTCAAGAAAGGCAGTGGGTTATGGCCAAATCTTGGATCTGCGAGTTTTGAGCCAAGTCCTTCGCAAGATCCCATTCAAAATGCTAACACAGAAATGCATTTTCAAATGCATCGGTCCCTGAGATGCAGCAAGCGACCTGAAGGACGTGTACTTTCACGTCTCGATTCTCTGTCTACACAGGCCATTCCTGCACTTTGTGTTCGAGGGGCGAGCATATCAGTACAAGGTCCTGCCCTTCGGGCTGTCCCTTTCTCCCCGCATCTTAACGAAAGTCGTGAAGGTGTCCCTTGTTCCCATGAGAGAACACGGTGTTCACATCCTCAACTGTCTTGACGACTGGCTCATGTTGGCACAGTTATGAGTTCAGTTGTGCAAACACAGGGACCTGGTGTGCAGTCACCTCAGCCAGTTGGGTCCTCGGGTCAAGTGGGAAAAAAAACAACTCTCCGCTGTGCAGAGGATCTATTTTCTCAGAATGGAGCTGGAAAATAAATTATTTTATGTACACTATCTAAGGGCACATTAAATTGATCAAATGTAAAAGTAAATATATGTTACGAAAGATGTTCATTTATCTTCTAGTTTAATTTCTATTTACTTATATTTGAATCTATTCACTATTTTTGTAAAGAATGCTTTACAAAAATAGTAAAAAGAAGAAGAAATGTTTCCTGAGCAGCAAATCACCATATTAGAATGATTTCTAAAGGATCATGTGACACTGAAGACTAGTTTTTTATTTTTAAGGGCAAACAGGCATCTACTCACCAACTCTAGCTGTAATGACTCCAAGGAACAGCAGGATGATGGAGACATAAGACTCTGGTTCAGTCCCTGCTGGTGCATTCTCAAACAGCACAGTGTTATTGGTCCAGTGAATGGAGGAACGGTCTGGTAGCAAAGGCTGGTTGCTGCTTCCACGCAGTGGGTATCCGTGCCTCTGGTGACCTCCGGTCATCCCACCCACATCTGACGCATTCCCCATATTTAGCACACTGAGGTCCATGGGGCTACCGGGGGCAAACACAGAGCACAAACAAAGCAACAGGCAAACTAGGTGCAGAGCGCTGGAAATGACCCCAGTGTTGACCAGGCCACATGTTTTCCGTAGCTTTGTGAAAAGGACAGTACCCAAAAGCCCAGCCACAGCTGACACACCCATCAGAATGCTAAGCAGTGAGCCGCTAATGCCCTGGGTGTAGGCGTAGCCGGTGGTGATGCAGTCAAAGCCCAGTACTGTGGTGTAAAGGAAGGCCAGGCCCAGGCCGGCGAGGAAAACAGGCTGTCTGTAATACGCCCTCCATCCTTCCTGACAGGTGCTGAGGAGCTCACGCAGCCGATGGAGGCACACTGGTATTCGGCTTATTTCGGGTAAATGTAGGCTGGTGCTTTCCTCTGAGATGGTAGCAGCTGGACATGCTGAGGTCCTGCCTGAACAAATGAAGATAGATTGTGAATTTGAAATGTATCTATCTGTCTGTTTGTCTGTCTATAGTTTTTGGTTTGTTTGTTTATTCTATCATTCGTTCTATCGTTTGTTTGCTTATCTATCTATCTATCTATCTATCTATCTATCTATCTATCTATCGTTCGTTCGTTCGTTCGTTCGTTCGTCTGTCTATCTATCATTGTTTGTTCTATCTATTGTTAAATCGTTTTTTGTTTATTTTATCGTCTGTTCTATCACTCATTCGCTTATCTATCTATCTATCTATCTATCTATCTATCTATCTATCTATCTATCTATCTATCTATCTGTCTATCATCTAATGTTCATTTGTTCGTTCATTTAGCCATCTGTCATTTGTTGTCTTGTCATTCTATCTAACGTTCATTTGTTTGTTCATGTAGCTATCGTTCTGTCTTTATCTATGTATCTGTCTATCTATCTATCATCGTTTATTCTATCTATTGTTTGTACATTTGTTCATTCATTCTATCGTACGTTCTATGGCTCGTTCGCTTATCTATCTATCATTCATTTGTTCGTCGTTTAGCTATGTCTGTCTTTTCAACCACCTGTCTATCTATCTATCTATTGTTTGTTTGTTCATTCTATCATTCATTCTATCAGTCATTCTATCTATCCATCTATCCATCTATCCATAGTTCTATTTATCATTCTATTGTTCTATCGTTTTATCATTCTGTCATTCTATCTATCATTCTGTCTGTTATTTTGTTGTTCATTCTGTCCATAATGTTTATAAACCTTCAAATTTTAGGCTTTTAAACCGTGTGTTTTTTTAAATTAATACAGGAGTTTGTCAATACCATATTTAAAGTTTGTCGTTTCCTTTTTTGTTAAATATTTCAGTTATATGAATGTCAGTTCATTGTTAATTCTTCTTCCTTTCCATTTAAATTAGCATTTCTGCATTCTGTTTGCCACTTTAATTCAAATTCAGAAACTAAATTAGAATTTTAAAAGGGTGAAAAAAGCAGTTCTGAATAGTGAATACATATTTCTGAAAAGGAATTGGTCACTGAAAACGTCTGTAATATGCTATATGCACGCCATCAGGTGTTAGTATAAGGCAATATATGCAATATGGACTAAAAAATATACACCAAAATACTGAGTGCAACTTTGAATATACATTACATTTCAAACATGGGTCTAGCCATTATACATCTGATTATTTCAACTGGGAAATAAAGGTTTGAATCTTTTATTACCTTGTAAGCGTTTTCTTTCTCTTTTCTTCTCTAAATAGCTTTGATGTTCCATAGCTGGTGGTTTAACGGACAGCGCTGGTACGATCCGGTAGACTCTGGAGAGGAAGATGAACTCTACGAGGAGGGACACCAGATTCCATCCTAAGATGAAGCCACAGCCAACCACATTAGAGGCCAGGGTCATTACCTGACCCACCGCCAGTGGAGCCAGGATGTTGGTCACCTGATCGATCCGCCTCATTGTCGCATTCATTCCTGCATCAGGAGGTAATCAAAACTCAAAATATTTTTACAGAATATTTGTATGGGCACTATAGTTGTAGGCTTATTACAGCACTGCACTGTTAGCTTAGCAACATGTTAACATCAAACTCTGCTGAAATCAGTTCAGTGTGGAGTGTGGATCTAATGGATTATATAAACACCTATATATGATTTCCAATTCACAGATTAGCATTATGCTAACAGAATTACCTGCAAGATGACCACGGTTGTAGCCTGTGATCACCACTATCCAATCCCTCTGGATGGCAATGGTGAGAGCTGTGCTGGCGAGGTTCGCCACATCTGCCAGGATGATCACCACCGTATAACAAACCACCTTGTGTGAGTTGTGTGATGCAATAAGTTACTATGCTATGTCATAACAGCAGGAATGCTTATGATCAGCAATGACTAGCCAGAGACAGAAGGCACACAATGCTACTCTGAACACATGACTGTGTTCTGAATGGGCATAGTAATGACACATTTTAAGGGTACAAACAATGTAAGAGGCACTTACAGTTAGCCACCCATCCCAGATTTCCTCAATCCACTTTTTGTACGAGAACACCAACATGAGCACGATGCTGCAGATAGTCACTGAGATATTCTGAATGAACAGGGATGCGTGGGCCACTGTTGGGATGGATAGAGAGGAAAAATAAAAAACAGACTTGACATCTCTCTCCTTTTTTTTTAAACCATAAATTCACCAATACATCGTTCACCTTTGTTTCTTGGGTTGCGGTCAACCCAGTCTCCAATCAGAGCTCCTAATAAGAGCACGGATCCGGCCACCACCAGTCCAAAGATGCCAGTTAACAGCAGGTTATGCCCGTACAGCTCAATTAGAAAGACAGAGATGGCAAAATGCCACATGCGATCACCCTGGCACGCGAAAAGAGAAGATCGGCTCGAGATATCACACCTGACATATCACAATTCACATCTCTTGTGTGGTCCTCAAAGTAAAATTGAAAAAACCTGTAATAATGTGCCAGAAATCATGCCCTGCTTACTGACTGCCAGCATGGCAGATGCGAAAGCAGCTCCTTACCCACATAGATAACGCTCCACTCACATAGATGAGGAACTTGGGGCCCTTGAGGTAGATGAGGGCTGATCCTATGAGATAAAGAGTTTTGACAGATTTATGATTAATAGATTGTTTAATGCCAGACAACAAGAACAAGCAGGCTCTGCAGATTCTAAGCATCTTCTAAAATTAGAGATGATTGTTTTTATAAACATTCTATAATATGCCTTGCTTTGAAAATTTACTCTCTGAAGTTATGTTTTGTTTTCCTGTGAAGCACAAAAGTAAAAAATGATGAAGATTTGTGCTGGTCGCTCCATACAATTATGATGGATAGGGACTAAGAATTTTAGTTTAGTCTCATAACTGTAAACTCAAGAACTCGATAATAAAAGAAAATCAAATCACTGAGAATGTCCACTAAATATTTATTGCAAATTCTGTCAAGCAAATTGACTGTGTAGTTAAAGGAGAACTGCACTTTCAGAACAACAATTTACAAATAATTTACTCACCCCCTTATCATCCAAGATGTTCATGTCTTTCTGTCTTCAGTCGTGAAGAAATTATGGTTTTTGAGAAAAACATTTCAGGATTTTTCTTCATATAATGGACTTCAYTGGTGCCCCAATTTTGAACTTCCAAAATGSAGTTTAAAAGCAGCTTCAAAGGGCTCTAAACGATCCCAGCCGAGGAAAAAGGGTCTTATCTAGTGAAACGATCAGTCATTTATTTCTGAAAATAAAAATTTGTATACTTTTTAAGCACAAAAGCTCATGTAGCACAGGCTCTGGGATGTGCGTTCACGTACTATTGAATCATGTCGAAAGGTCATGCGCAACATAGGCGGAAACACAGACCCAGTGTTTACAAAGCAAACGCGCAAAGACTAAGGAAGTGCAAGTAAGTCAAACACTGTTCACAAACAAAAAGGTACAAAGATGTCGGACGATTCTGCAGTTGCAGGAGAAAATGAGATGGAGTTTTTTGACACTCATACTCCACCTTTTTGAGCCGGGGGTACACAGACGATGAACTTAGACGTGATTCGTAGTGTCGTGGACGCGTATCCCAGAGCCTGTGCTACACAAGCTTTTGTGTTTAAAAAGTTTTTTGAGCTTTTGTGATCGTTTCGCTAGATAAGACCCTTCTTCCTCGGTTGGGATTGTTTAGAGCCCTTTGAAGCTGCTTTTAAACTACATTTTGGAAGTTCAAAATCAGGGCACCAATCAAGTCCATTATATGGAGAAAAATGCTGAAATGCTTTCCTCAAAAACCATAATTTCTTCACGACTGAAGACAGAAACACATGAACATCTTGGATGACAAGGGGGTGAGTAAATTATTTGTAAATTGTTGTTCTGGAAGTGGAGTTCTCCTTTAAATTGGAAATATGACCGATATGGAGTCCTTTGAAGTAGTAAACCTGCCCTGTGTACATAATGAAAAGTATGAATACTTTTGATTTAAGTAAAGAAACATACGTGATATATTCCTGGCTTTGATCACAGGTGAATCTCTGTCATTATCATTGTCAAACTCCACAGCAACACCACCACACTGGGCTCCCTCTGTTCTGAGAGACATCCTGCGTGAACAGCATGACTGTATTAAAATCAACTCAATAGATGGCAAATGCGTAAATCGTTCAAAAAGTTGTAAAATTCTAAAGACAGTTTTTTAACAGTGGTTACAGTTTTTTGTTGTTTTGTTTTTTTGGCATGGTTGTCATGCTCTACAATGAGGCTTACTATATACAAACGTGTAAAAAAAACTGTAAAATGTACTCTACCAGTCAAAAGTTTTTGAACAGTAAGATTTTTAATGTTTTTTAAAGAAGTTTCTTCTGCTCACCAAGCCTGCATTTGTTTGATCCAAGGTACAGCAAAATGTTGAAATATTTTTACTATTTACAATGACTGTTTTCTATTTGAATATATTTTAAATTCATAATATTTCAGCATCAATACTCCAGTCTTCAGTGTCACATGATCATTCTAAATCATTCTAATATTTAAAAACAGTTGAGTACATTTATTTTATATATATATATATATATATATATATATATACCCTTTTTTTACTTAGGAAAGAAATTATAGAAATGAATACCTTTATTTAGCAAGGATGCTTTAAATTGATAAAGTGATGATAAAGACATTTATAATGTTACAAAAGACTTCTATTTCAGATAAATGCTGCTTTTCTGAACTTTATATTCATCAAAGAAACCTGAAAAAATAATATGTTTTTTGAGCTTTGAAATCACAGGAATAAATTACATTTTAAAATATATTCATACAGAAAGCAGTTATTTTAAATAGTAAAAATATTTCAGAATTGTACTGTTTTTTGCTGTACTTTGGATCAAATAAATGCAAGCTTGGTGACAAGAGACAAATCACAACTATCACATCTAATAAATACTATGTACATAGTACAATACTAAATACAAATGTTACCATTATCATAATACCATAATGCTGTGAATTCGGTTATTTAGCTTGTTTTTCAATTATTACACACTACCATTTAAAAGTTTAAGGTCTGTAAGATTATTAATGTTTTTTTAGCTGCAATTATTTAAATAAAAACTGTAATATTGAAAATATATATATATATATTTGAATATATCTTAAAATGTAATTTATTCCTGTGATGCAGAACTGAATTTTCAGCATCATTACTCCAGTCTTCAGTGTCTCATGAACCTTCAAAAATCATTCTAATATGCTGATTTGCTGCTTAAAAACCATTTAAATTATTATTAATGTTGAAAACTTTGCTTAATGACACTTTTTCAGGATTCCCTGATCAAAGACGAGAATAGGATATTCAAAAGAACAGTGTTTATTTGAAATAGAAATCTTTTGGAACATTATAATTGTCTTTACTGTCATTTTTGACCAATTTAATGCATCCTTGCTGAATATATCTAGTTATTTATTTCCAAGAATCCTACTGATCCAAAACTTTTGAACAGTAGTGTATGTAATTAAATAAACGACAAATAAATAAGATATAAAAAATATAAATGATTGTATTACTTAAATGTACTTTGATGTTTTATAGTCTAAGACAAGTATTAAAAAATGATTTTTGTATTTTTTTGTTTGCAATATACACTGCCGTTCAAATGTTTGGGATCAGTAAGATTTTTAATATTTTTTAGAGAAGATTTTTCTGCTCATCAAGGCTGCATTTATTTGATTAAAAATACAGAAAAAACAGTTATATTGTGAAATATTATTGCAGTTTAAAATAAAGGGTGTTCTGTTTTAATATACTTTAAAATATAATTTATTCCTGGCTGTGACGCAAAGCTGAATTTTAAGCATCATTACTCCAGTCTTCAGTGTCACATGGTCATTCAGAAATTATTCTAATATGCTGATTTATTATTTATTTTTATTTTTATTTCTTTTTTTGGAAACTGTGATACTTTTTTCAGGATTCTTGATGAATTAAACGTTAAAATGAACAATATTTATTTAAAACAGAAAACTTTTGTACCAATATACTCTACAGTTCAAAAGTTTAAATTCAGTAAAAAATTTTTCTTTCTTTTTTTTTTCTTTCTTCCTTTAAAGAAATTAATACTTTTTTAGTCAGCAAGGATGTGTTCAATTGATAAAAAGTGACAGTAAAGACTTATATTGTTAGAAAATATTTTTATTTTGAATAAATGCTGTTCTTTTTAACTTTTTTATTCAACAAAAAATCCTGAAAAAAGTATCACAGGTTCCAAAAAAATATTAAGCAGCACAACTGTTTCCAACATTGATAATAAATCAGCTTATTAGAATAATTTCTGAAGCACAGTGTGAACTTGAAGACTGGAGTAATTGCTGATGAAACCTCAGCTTTGCATCACAGAAATAAATTATATTTTAAAGTATATTAATATAGAAAAATGTTAAATTGCAATAATATTTCATAATTTTTCTGTATTTTTGATCCAAAAAATCAGACTTTGATGGGTATAAGAGACTTTTTTAAAACATAAAAAATCTTACTGATCCCAAACTTTTGAACGGCATTACATACTATCAACATTTGAGAAAAAACTTGATCACTTTTTGAAAATGAGCCAAAGAGCATCTTGAGCTTCAACAAAACCAAGAACATCTGACCATCACGTGACAAGCGTTACAAATACAAATCATCATTTTGCCCCGTAACATTTCTTAGTTAGGGTTTTAATTCCCTGTTGATCAGTTTTGAAATAAATTTTAATTTCCAGACTTTCAGTGTTACCTCAGCCTTCCAGACCCCACTGTACACACAATATTCAAATACTAAAGCCAAAAAAAGACAAAAATCACCTGATATTTGGCTCCTCCTTTGAATCCTCCTCGCTACGAGCGCTTGCTGTGTCTCAAGGATGTGCTATCCATGTGTCCCAGGTAAGGATGCTTCCATGCAGGCCTAAATTCCAGCATTCGTACTGTGAGGGGCTTGATAACATCACAGTGCATGAGGGCACCATTGTATGAAACTGCCAGAAAAGCAGAACGAGTCACAGGCTGACAAAGGCAGCCAGCATATTCCACAGCACGTGACAGCAAAGGGGGGACAATGTCACCGTTCACCCCCCACACCACAAAAAAAGACCACCCTGTCACTCAAATCTCACACATACTCGTATAGTAATAAAACTCTCGACATACTTCTTTAGCATAGTGATGTTTGCATTCAGATATGTTTGTTATCTATTACTATATATCAAAGCGTTTTATGGCCGTCAAATCACAAATGTTGCTGTATGTCTAAGGGCTGTCAAATGATTAATCGCAATTAATCACAAACAAAATAAAAGTTTGCCTAATAAATGTGTGTAATTATTATGTATATATAAATACAAACAAATTCATATATATTTAGGACAAATCTGTTAGTTATGTACAAAATATTTGTATTTATATAATATAAATTATATAAAAAATTTTAATAAATACATATACTTGTAAATATTTCTTAAAGGGGTCATCGGATGCCCATTTTCCACAAGTTGATATGATTCTTTAGGGTCTTAATGAAAAGTCTATATACTTTGGTTAAAAATTCTCAGTGGTAGTGTAAAACAACACCCTTTTACCTTGTCAAAATGAGCTCTGCAAAAATCAACCCATTCTGATTATTCCTTTAAATGCAAATGAGCTCTGCTCGCCCCGCCCCTCTCTACTCTCTGTGGAATGATGAGCTGTGCTCTGAGAGATTTTTTACTTTAGCCGCATTTAGTGCGTTTAGTTCAGCCACATTAGGCCCCGATCAGACAGAAGCATTTTCTGAATTTTTTCTATTGGCCGTGAGCATTATGAGCGCTGTTTATGCGTCCTAGGTGCCTTGCGTTTTAACCGCCTGCTGCGCCTCACGTGTTTGCAGGAGTGCTCTGAGCGCCTGAAGTTGAAAAAAAAAGCAACTCTGAGCAGAAAAGTGCCCGACGTCATCGCGTTTTTTTCCATTGTCCAATCGAATGAATGGAGAGGCAGCCTTCCGCTGTGGTGACGAAAGTTTTACTGTTGCTTAAAAAGTCCGGAGACTGCAGTGATGAAGGACAAACTTTTAGTGTCTATCATGGGTTACCACACGTGGGAACTGTATTTTTTAAGGTTTTTGCTGATATGACGGTTTACTTATAATCCTTTGATTAGACTGACAGGACTGCTGTCTTGCGTTCAACCCCGACAAAATGATGCTAAATGTTTTTTAAACGGAAGCAGTGGTGCATTGAACACCCTGTTCCGATGACGCAAAAGTTGCAACTATGCCCAGTCTTTGTGTTCTTTTTGACGAATTTTCGGAGCCTGGTGAAGTCGGTATAAATACCTGTTTAAAGGAGAAGTCCACTTCCAAAACAACAATTTACAAATAATTTACTTACCCTCTCATCATCCAAGATGTTCATGTCTTTCTGTCTTCAGTCGTAAAGAAATTATGAGGAAAGGTTTTTGAGGAAAGCATTTCAGGATTTTTCTTCATTAATGGACTTCAACTGTGCCCCCGATTTTGAACTTCCGAAATATAGTTTAAATGCAGCTTCAAAGGACTCTAAACGATCCTAGCCAAGGAAGAAGGGTCTTATCTAGCAAAACAATTGTCATTTTTTTCGAAAAACAAAAATGTGTATACTTTTTAAGCACAAAATCTTGTGTAGCACAGGTTCTGGCATGCACGTTCACGACGTAATATTGAATCATGTCGAAGGGTCACGCCGAATGTAGGCGGAACTACAGACAAAGCAAACGCACAAAGACTAAGAAAGTGCAAGTAAGTCAAACACTGTTTACAAACAAACAGGTACAACGATGTCAGACGATTCTGAAGTTGTAAGAGAAAATGAGAGTTTTTCGCCATACTGTACCTTTTTTAGCCGGAATATACAGACGATGAACTTAGACGTGATTCGTAGTAGTGATGGGAAGTTCGGATCATTTTACCGACTCAGACCTTTGAGTCGCGTTCAGCAAAATGAATGAATCTTTTTTCAGGTCATTTCGTTCATTTTAACAAAATCAGCGTCACGTGACAGCCCCATAAGATGAACAAACGACTCAAAAAACTCTAAGACTCTAAATAATTCCAGTACAGAAATTTATAGAATGTTGCGACTCGTTCTTCACGAGTCACATTAAAGATTCGTTCAAAATGAACAAATCGTTCAAGAACGACCTGTGGACGCGCATCCAAAGGGGCCTGTGCTACGCGAGCTTTTGTGCTTGTAAAGTATACAAATTTTTATTTTTC
>JAHKKF010530080.1:0-31861 GCA_019740295.1 Labeo calbasu | reverse complement strand
GGCTGGGATCGTTTAGAGTCCTTTGAAGCTGCATTTAAACTACATTTCGGAAGTTCAAAATCGGGGGCACAATTGAAGTCCATTATATGAAGAAAAATTCTGAAATGCTTTCCTCAAAAACCATTATTTCTTTACGACTGAAGACAGAAAGACATGAACATCTTGGATGACAAGGGGGTGAGTAAATTATTTGTAAATTGTTGTTTTGGAAGTGGACTTCTCCTTTAATATTGCAAAATACACTTGACGTCATATTCACTGCCCTTGCTGTCCAGAATAAAAAAGAGCATCCCAGTCGAGTGAAGGGATTTGGGGAAACTGTGTTTCCTTATTATTGTGATCCAACATTTACCTCGCATTTCAGGTGAAGGATAATCCACTTCTTACCTCCGAGTTTTACAATCTATATTACCTTATTATTTTTATTGTGTTTGAGTGTTAGGCTTATCATTATTGCTGATCCCTGTTGTTGTGATATGATACTATAATTTTTACTATTATATAGCCTAATAAGAGGAGTATAGAAAAGTTTATGAAAGTGTCACTCCGCAATACAATAGCAAAATATATAAATATGTATAGTATTTTTTTATATTACATTAATCAGTGTCTAGCACACCTTGCTAAGGAAAGGATATGGACCCAGAAGATTACTACATGATATTACTACATGATATTCGACAGATTTAAAGAAGTTCCAGATCTGTACTTGTGCTCTTATTATTTTAGTTTAGTTAGCCTTTGATGTAAATAAACATGTGCAAACAATATACTTGCTCTTGTGAATTTATGTTGATGTTAATTACATTTACTTACAAATTCCCACTGTAGATAGCAGTATGTGCATCAGTGTGTAAACAACAGCCCTGTGATATTTGTGTCAGCTTATTTACAGCATCATAGGGGATGTCGAAAAATTCTACTATAAACACATGCATTGTGCGAGCTGTGTCACTTTAATACCACGTGGTTTGTATACATGTTGCAACTGATTGGGCTGACAGTTTTGACACACCCAGAGCTCTGGACACACCCACCAAACAAGAGAAAATGTATCTCAAACCCCATTGCACACCGATGGTTGCCTAGCAACATAAAAATACATCGCATGGCACAGCGCATTGCTCTTTTTTTAAAAGTCACCAAAAAAAGGCAGTGCGGTGCGCCTCGCATTTTCAGACCTAAAAAGCGTGTTCGGTGTGATCAGGGCCTTAGTTCGCATTTAGTTCACGTTTAGCCGCGAAACTTGCTAACTAGCTGCGCAAATTCACACTGATAATGAACATGGATTTGCGCAGCTCGTCAGTGAACAACGGCTGTTTGTAGTATATACGGCTCAACGTGAAATCACGCACCTGATGGCATTTACCGCTGATTACAGAACCGGCTTTACTGACAAAACGCGCAAGCATTTCGGCCGATACGTTTCGGTGCATCCCTAATTTTTATCATTATAGGGTAGATGTGTACATAGACTGCCAACACACATTAATGTATAAACAAAATGTACAAGTAAACTTTGCATCCAATGACCCCTTTAAATATATATATATATATGAATGTGTTTGTATTTATATATGCGTAATAATTACACACAGTACACACACATTTATTAGGCAAACTCAAACTTTTATTTTGTATGCGATTAATCGTTTGACAGCCCTAGGTCTGACCAATAAATTCTTAAATAATTCATCCATCATTCATCTCATCTTATAAATAAGTGGATTTATTGACCCAGATGTTTCATGAAAAAGGGAACTTACAGCCTGCTACACTTTTGACCACCAAAAATAAATGTGTGAGTCATAATTAAATGCATTAGTTACAAAAATAAATACATTTATCTATAAATTATAAACTAGTATTTGCCATATCTCGTTACCAAATATGACACAGAATTCTCTTATTATTTTCTCTTATATTACTCACAATTATATTTCACATATTCAACATATTGAGCTTTTTTTTTTCCAGCAGACCCTTATTAAAATCTTAATTTATCCATACATTGCTAGTAAAGCTGGATCCACTATGACATTTTGGCTAACAGAGGTATATTTTTAAAGGGTTACTCCACCCAAAAGGAAAATTTTGTCATTAATCACTTACGTTACCATGTTATTCAAAACCCGTAAAAGCTTCGTTCGTCTTCAGAACACAATTTATTTGTGGTCCATCTGCCATCAGTGGTTCAATCTGAATTTTATGAAGCGACGAGAATACTTTTTGTATGCAAAGAAAATAAAAATAACGACTTTATTCAACAATTGAGGAAAGTTAGAGGTAAACTCTGCAGGACACCTGCCCTCCAGGAACAAGTTTGGTGACCCCTGATATATAATGACTGGATCGCTCATTGTGTTCTAACTGCCGTAAGGCGGTGAAGTCACCGGAAGTGTTCGATCCGCCATCTTACTATTCCCTACTGGCAGAGAGCACCAATGACTCAGCCAAACCGCTGACCCGATTTTAAGCGTATCAGTCACACAGTGACAATTTTTACTTAAAATGTTATCTGCGATGTTTATCGTCTGTTCGGGCAGGATAAGCAATGTTTCAGGTGGGTGTGTCAGCTGCGCACTTGCCGACACAGTTAACTGATCCAACACAAAATATATTTCTTTATGTAAGGAATTACGCAGGACATATTAAACATGAACGTATATCTGGTATTGGTATCTGAAATTGATTTGAATATACAATAAATAATACAACACAAGCCTCTGTTACTATGTTGCTGTATGCTGTATTGAAATTCAAATCTTGGAAAGCTTATGTATTTAAATCTGTACCATATGTAATTAGTCAGCATTATTTCTCCAAGTTATGATGTGTATATTTTAATGTCCCTAACTGAGCAACATCAATTTCAAACTCTTAAAGATCGTGCAAATTCTAATATATTATCTAATACCTTACATTATCTGACTATAACTCTACCTGATTTTGCCCAGTTTCGTCAATGAATTTTATGAATGAACGTGCGTTTTTAAACGAGTCATTGATTTAATTACACAATCGTAAAGAGTCGCTTGCTTCATTCCTGAATGAATGATTCAGTGATAAACTCAGTGACTTACCGCCATCTGCTGACAGTTTTAGTTTCATTTTTAAAGTTTCATTTTCATTTAATCTTTTATTATTTTAAATCATTTGATATTTCTATATTCAGAATGTTATATTTGACATTTTTGTATTATTAACGTTTATTGTTAACATTTATCTCAACATGAATGGCATGTAGGCTGAATTAACAAGCGTTTAAATCATTACCTGCTTCAAAATGATGTTAACGGAATAATTGTTGAAACATGCATTTAGCCTGTACGAATAAAAACACTATAGCAAAACAGCATAAACAGTGATTAACTACGTTTTCTCCGTTTATTTACGCTTTGATTCGAACGAAAACAGCGTATCCGCGTGACACAGCTGACAGAGAACAGCGTAGAATAAAGTGTTGAATGAAGTCGTTATTTTTTTCTTCTTTGCGTACAAAAAGTATTCTCGTAGCTTTGTAAAATTATAGCTGAACCACTTACGGCAGATGGACCATTTTGACGACGTCTTTCATACTTTTCTGGGTCTTGACAGTGGTATTTACCTGGCAGTCAATGGAACAGTTTCAAACCTCCCGGTTTTCATCCAAAATATCTTAAACTGCGGTCCGAAGACGATGGAAGCTACGGGTTTGGAACGACATGGGGATAAGTAAGTAATGACAGCATTTTCATTTTGGGGTGAAGTAACCCATTAAGGACAATGTCAAAAAATAATAGCAATATTCCAGCAATTCCGGAAAAGGTATTTAAATGTATGTGTCAGCCAGAGCTTTAAATTGGATCTCATGTGTGGAACTGTTGATCTGATTTCTCTGACTTTTGTGTCTTCAGTTCTTCATCCTGCATATGAACTTTATAAGATACAGAATCGATTTCTTTGACTGAGGCGCTGGAATGTTTCTTGCAGCAATATTCCCGTATGGCTCTGAAAACAGCAGTGCCGGGTATAGCCAAACTAGGGATCCCAGCCAGCAAAAAGATTATTAAATAAATCCATGATGGATATGGCTTCTCCACAAGAGTTGGGAAGTTTTCCTATAAATGAGAACATCATTTAATTAATTCCAAATGAGTTACTGTAACAAGAATCTGTTTATGTTAAACAACTGATTAAACTTGTAGATCACCGATTCAGGATCCCAGGCAATGTAGAAGATTTCCTTTGTGACTGTGGTGGAGAAGTAGAAGATGAAGATGGCTAACATAATGATGGGACTAATGACTCTCCATGTGGCCTGCCAGAAGATGTTAGGCTTGTGTCCAATCATAAATACCAGGTCTTCATTGAACCTGTTCATAACAGTACATAACATAATTTAATCAAAGGCTTTATCTAAACAATAAAAATCATAGGTACTGTGAAAACTGTTCTACTTGAATCGATTTATCCTCTTTAGCCCGTCTATGGCCTATAACCAATCCTAATCATACTTGTTTTGTAACAATTAAAAGGATAGTTCACCGAAAAATGAAAATACCGTATTATTTCCTCACCCTCAAGCCATCCTAGGCGTTTTTGACTTTCTTATTTCAGATGACTACAATCAGAGTTATATTTAGAAATGTTCTAGCTTTTCCAAGCTTTATGTGTGTCCATCAATCATAAAAGTACTCCATATGACTCAGAGGGGTTAATAAAGGCCTTCTGAAGTGAAGTGACTTTATAAATCACGATCTCTAACTTCCACTAACTGTTGTACGCATTCACGAGAGAGTGGTGTTTTTCTGTACAAATCCTTGTTTTGTTTTTATAATTTGTGACAGGTTTTTTTTTTGCTCTCTTTCCATTGTGTTTCCACGTCCTATGTCATAAGCTGGAACGCCAGTGTCTCGAGAATGTGTGTACGACAGTAAACGGAAGCTAGAGATTACGGTTTTTAAAGTTTTAAATATGGATATTTGCCTTACACAAACACATTAAATTCAGAAGGTCTTTATTAACCCCCCAAAGCCATGTGGAGCACTTTTTATGATGGATGGGTCCACTTTATTGACTTTAAAATTTCAACAGCCATTCACTGCCATTAGAAAGCTTGAAAGAGCCAGGACATTTGTTAATATAACTCTGTATTCGTCTAAAAGAAGAAAGTCATATACGCCTAGGATGGCTTGAGGGTGAGTAACTCATGGGATGATTTTCATTTTTGGCTGAACAATCTCTTCCAAAGTACAGCTCAACAAAAAATGAAAATCTAAAAATGTACTCTTCATCATAACAGATTTAGAGAAATGTAGCATTACATCACTTGCTCACTAATGGATACTCTGCAGTGAATGGTGCCATCAGAATGAGAGCCGAAACACCTGATAAAAAAACTGCAATAATCCACAAGTAATCTACATGACTCCAGTCCATCGATTAATGTCTTGTGAAGCAAAATGCTGTTTATAAATACAAATCCTCTTTTGGTGAGCAAGTGATGTAATGCTAAATTTCTCCAAATCTGTTTCTGATGAAGAAACAAACTCGTCTACATCTTGGATAGCCTCAGAGTAAATTTTCAGCAATTTTTTGGGTGAACTATTTCTTTAAATACCATTTAAAGGTGAAGTTCACTTCCAGAATAATTCCTGAAATGTTTTCCTCAAAAAACATAATTTCTTTACGACGGCAGAAAGAAAGGCATGAACGTCTTAGATGACAACGGGGTGAGCATATTATCTGTACATTTTTGTTCTGGATGTGAACTTCTCCTGCTAAACATAGGCTCCAACCTACCTGTCTATCCCATAGACATACACCACTCCAATCATCTCAGAGAAAGCAATGACGAGGAGAGGAATCGAGCCAGCAAAGGTGTCAAACAAGGCTAGCCAGTAGTTCCCTGAGCCCTGTACAAATATCAGCCCAACCAGGCAGCACACCAAGCACGTTATACCTGTTGTGTGGAGTCAGAAATTTGAACTACTTATGAAACAATATCAGCACTTGGATGGAGGTATGTAAAATCTGCATAAATTCTTTACATTATGATGGTCACAAAGTAAGTCTGCTTTATACCTGAAATGACCTCTTTAGGCCAGCTTTTGGGAAAGACCTTCAGGTCCTGCAGGGGAACTAGAACACCCTCAATGTTGCCAAACATGGAGGACAGGCCGAGACAGAAGAGCATGATGAAGAACAAAACGGACCAGAGCGGAGACAGTGGCATCTTGGTGATTGCCTCAGTGAACACAATGAAGGCCAAACCTGTTCCTTCTACACCCTGTGAAAGTGTGAAATTACTGGTTTATTTCAGTCCCTCAATGCTGAATTAACACTTGAATGCATGGTTATTACATAATCGGGTCTTTAGATGGATCTCTAACTGCTGCAATATAAAAGTCTCCTGATATTTTAATAACGATTACAAAAGAATAAAATCAAGCACATTTCGTTACCTTTTGAAACTTAGAAGGGTTTCATTTGATGATTTTAACATCACTGTCATCGTCAGAGTGCATTAAGACATATGGGTCATTCTATAATTGTGGGTACATCTCATGTCCATGAAACATATTTTCATCAATATAAAGCCCCGATGCTTAATTTTCTAGTACACAATTTTATTTTTCCCAATCAGACTACTATAAATTGAAAAAGCCATCTTTTGTTCAAAAATGGTGTTCATATCACATACAACCTTGGTATTCAGCTGTCCAATGTTGTAAAGTTGCTCATTCTACCCTGCATTTAAGCATGAAAATTATCTATTGCTGCAAATTTCAACAAGACAGTTTAACTAAAAGTGTTTTGTTTATGAAAATATATTTCTAAACATACCATACGCTCAGTAGTTCTAAGCTTCCGAGTTGAGTATAGGCCCAAAACATTAAAAATGTCAACTAAGTTACCTGTCAACTGTGTTACCCAGTAAAGGTAACATAGTGGACAACAGCAAACATAGATGGTATTTTATGCACATATTTCTACAGATCACCTTTATTTTTATAGCACTTTATACAATATAGCAGTAATGTAAGGTCATATTTGGGTTTTTGGAAAACAGGAAAAAAAAAATTTCTTCCCATTGTCAAATTCTAAATGTACCCCTAATTTTAGAATCATATAAATATTTGCACCAATAGGTTGGTTTTGGAAGAACCTGTAATTGGAATAAAAAAATGGTATAACCCATCCCTATACTGTACCTCACTGAGGAAGCTGTTTAGATCACAGGTCTTGAGAGCGAGGCTGCTGATGATATCAGGGCTTGTAGTATTAAGACTGTGAAGAACCTCTTGATAGTTGCTCTCAGTGATGTTTCCATCTGGCAGATCAAATGTGTTCAGAAGAGTCAAGATGTTCCTGTAGAACGAAGTTAAGAAACAGGCTTCAGAATGGAGTTTAAATGTGTTGTAACAATATTTTAACTTTTTAACAATAGTTAATGGCTAATTTATATTTATAAATATTTATAAATGTATAAATCTTTACGAAATATTACTATGAAATAATATTAAAAATATATATTAGGTAATTTGTTAATATTAATTTATAAACCTTTCATGTTAACGTGTTTATGTGGAAATAACATAAGATTAACAAGTGCTGTAAAGTATTGTATTAACTTTTGGATTAAACATGACATAAAACCACAGTGCCAAGAGATACCAAAATAGTCTTTTGATAAGTTGACCTTTCAAAGTAACAACAACTGAATCACTCAAATGAGCACCTTCCTGCCTATCCTTATCTGTGGATTTGTCATGAATCACTTTTCCCTAAGGCAGAAGGTCAGATGATAACACTTACCCACTTACACAGTCATCAAATCTCTCTGTAGCTCTGAAACCAATGATGCTGTAGATGACAGTGGCAGCGTAGATCGACGTAAAGGCATTAATGATGGAAATGATTACTGCATCTTGCTCACAGTTATTGCTGATGGAAAAAGAAAGAACAATTAATCTGTTAATCACCGAGGTATTTGCACTGAACGTTAGGTGGGATTTTCTATTGTACTCGAAAATAAAGATAAGAATAATCATCTTATGTGCTCAAAATTGTAACAGCCATTCACTGCCATTATAAAGCTTGGAAGAGCCAGGACATTTTTAATGTAACTGATAGTATTCGTCTGAAGGAAGAAAGTCATATACACCTATATTGCTTGAGGGTGAGTACGTTAAATCATGAGGTAATTTTCCGTTTTAAAGCGAATATTCTCATTGCGTTATCGCTCTAAATTACTCGAGGGATGTTTTTCGTGTAACTCATGGAAATAAAATCATCACGCCCTCTGATACAACCGGATGTTAACACGTTCTTTTGAGTTGTAATTTTTTTAACTTGCGCAGAAGTCGCCCAATTCACATCACCCGGCACAAATTTGCATCTACTGGCGTTTTTGCATTAACTTTGTATGTAATCTATTCATGCAAATAATTAAATTTGCTTTTGGTGTGCACACTCCATTATGCTGTATTCACTCCAATATTTATCATGTTTATCGCTGTAGATTATTTGCGGGATGGTTCTCATGTCACTCGCACAAATAAAATCATCATGTAATGCTTTCCTCCATTTTCTGATACAACCGGACGTGTTAACCTGGGCGTGTCAATAAGTTCACTTCATGCAAATTTTCTGCTCAAGTTGAAATGTATTAACTTGTGTGGAAAAGGCTATACCACCTGTTCTTCGGCTGGCACAAATTCACGTTTTTTCGTGTCTTTGCATCAACTTTATATGTAATCTACTGGCACAAATAATTAAATTCGCCTTTGGCGTGCACGCACCATTATGCTGCAACC
Source organism: Labeo calbasu (assembly GCA_019740295.1). Classification (NCBI taxonomy): domain Eukaryota; kingdom Metazoa; phylum Chordata; class Actinopteri; order Cypriniformes; family Cyprinidae; genus Labeo; species Labeo calbasu. The sequence continues at coordinate 23,060 of JAHKKF010530080.1, read as the reverse complement.
GCACTAAACGCGAAGTGAATATTCCCGTCGCGTTATTGCTCTAGATCACGCGCGGTATGTTTTTTTGTGTCACTTGTGCAAATAAAATAATCACTTAATGCTTTCCCTCCTTTTCTGATAGAACGTGCCAAGATTTTTTGAAACCTTTAAGATTTTTTGAAGACACGATATTGTTCACGCGTGTTCATTCAAGTTGCCCGGCACAAATTTGCGTCTCTTCTGGTGTGCGCACACCAAACATGAAGTGAATATTCTTATTGTGTTATCACTCTAGATTACTCACAGAATGTTTCTGGTGTTGGTCGCAATAAAATCATTGTCACGCTTACCTCCATTTTCTGATACAACCGGACGTGTCAATAAGTTCTTTGCTGATTGGCTTGCGTGACAACGCGTCATGCAAATTTCCCGCTCAAGTTGAAATGTTTCAACTTGAGTGGAATAGGCAATACATTTGCGTCCCGGCACAAATTTGCGTCTATTCGTGACGTTGCATTGACTTTGTATGTAATCCCAATTTGCATTTTTTGCGTTGCACAGCAAAAATTTGTATATTTGCATTGACTTTGTACGTAATCTACTTGCACGAATAATTAAATTCGCTTTTGGTGTGCACACACTATTATGCTACGTGAACACCCCGTTATTGCTCTTGTGGGATGTTTTTCATGTCACATGCACGAGTAAAATCATTGTGTAATGCTTTCTTCCATTTTCTGATACAACCAGACTGTCAATGCCTTTTTCACTGATTGGCTTGCGCGACAAGGCGTCATGCAAATTTTCCACTTAAGTTGAAAATTTTCAATTTCTGTGGAAGATGCGATATCGCGCATTCACGTCGCAAATTTTTATCTATTGGCGTTTTTGCACTGACTCTGTATGTAATCTACTCGCGCGAATAATTCAATACACCACCATTTATGATGCACACACCATTTATGATGCATGCACACCAAACGCGAAGTGAATATTCTCATCGTGTCATTGCTCTAGATTACTCTCGTAATGCTGTTTGTGTAACTCGCGTGAATAAAATCTTCGCGTAATGCTTTCCTCCGTTTTTTTGATACGACTGGATGTGTCAAACTGGACGTGTCAACAAGTTCATGGCTGATTGGCTTGTGCAACAATGTGTCCGGGGAATTTTCCACTGGAGTTGACATTTTTCAACTTGTGAGGAAGATGCGATATGGCGTGTTCGCGGCATTCACACGCCCGCGCCACAACTTGCATTTTTCCTGATAATGAAACAACTTAAAATCAGTTTGAAACTTGTTTTATTTATGTAAACTCATAATATCAACAAAACGTTGTGTTTTTGTGAAACTGTAGTAAACTGGAGTTGAATAATGGCATAAACAAAGGACTAGTTAACAAAACAACAACAACAACAACAAAACCCTAAAATGAATACATTTTATGAGAATTTATATTTCAGGTTTTGACTGCGAATGTCGGGTCCTTAACGCTGGAATTGCCCATAATTTCAATTTTCATTTAAAAGTTTTAGTACTCATTTATTAGTTTTTATATTACAAAATACTGTTTTGTTATAATGTCTTTGTTAAATAATGAGAGAACTTGTGAGTTTAAACTTAAAGACATTTTATTAATTTGTCCAGTATTTATACCCACTGCGCATATGACGTCGTAGTCACGTCTTTTCCATGTCACGGACCCAATATAGACATGATCTGCACGTCTATCCGACGTCCAATGTTTAGTGGGTAGTATCATTGTTTTGGCTAAATCGTGGCAGGTTTTATTTATTCGTTTCTTGTTTAATAATGGGAACGAAATAATACAATGTGCTTACGTTTTCATTAAAATTGAGAATGAATTAAAAAATGTTCAACAATTTCTTAATTTGGGCATGTCATGCGGGAGTAGCCTACTGTAGTTCTCTTAGAACAGATAACAAGTACGTCCGTGACATGTAGAAATTGTAACGTTTATTGTTGGAATTATTAAATGTAAATTTCAATTTGTATTTATGACAAATATTAAGTAATGTGACACTGCATATCCGCAGATGCTACACTGAATATGCTTTCACTTTCAATGCTCCAATACAAAGTAAACCACCTTTTCTTTATTTTATTGTAATGTAAAATATTATTCAATAATAAAAATAATACATCTGTTAAATATTGTGTAACAGAGTAAAACGTAAGCACATGCTCGTTGTCATTTAGCTACTATATGCTGATTGAGATCGTTGTGAGTAACAAACGGACTAAAGTACTAAATTGGCTTCTGTGATTATGAATTATTTTAATTAGTTTATTTTAGATTATAGACCAACTGCAACCAATTTATCCACTACCGCAGCCATCATCAAGTGCAAAACGTGAGGGAATGAATTCCAACGCGTTCACATTCTAACTTTTCAAGTCTGGGATTAAAGCGCCAATTAGCGGTAAAAGGCAGCAAATACACATTTTTCAAATCATGCCGCCGCGGGAAAAGTATTATTCTGGATAAGTAACATCTGTAGATTTCTCGCGGGATGTTTTTCGTGTCACTCGCGCGAATAAAAACTGGACGTGTCAATGTTCTTTGCTGACTGGCTTGCGCGACAACGCGTCATGCAAATTTTCCATTCTATTGTGCAGAAGACACGTCGCCCAAGTTGCATCATTCGCATCGCCCAGCACAATTTGCATCTATTCGCGTCTTTGCATTGACTTTGTATGTAATGTTTTCGCTCTAATAATTAAATTAGCTTTTGCTGTGCACACACCATTAGAGACAAATATGTTATTTTTCACCACAATAAAAGGCTATACATGAACTTACTGCACAGAGTTGTAGCTGGAGAAGGAGATGAGACCTCCAAAAGCCAGAGAAAATGAATAAAACACTTGTGCACCTGCATCCAGCCATGTGGATGGGTTTGCTAACTCGTTTATCTGCAAGCAAGCACACAATTTTTGTGTTTTATGAGTACTGAACATGTTCAAACTTTTGTTATGAATCTGTTTGATTTTGACACTCACATCTGGAGTGAAGAGGAACTTAATGCCGTCAACAGATCCTTTCAGAGTCAGTCCTCTGATCAGGAAGATCGTAAGAACTACATATGGCAATGTAGACGTCACATAAACAGCCTAGAAAGGAAGAGATGAAATCAAACTTAATTATAATATCACATCCAATAAAAATCGGGTGACAAGTACTCTGGGCAAGGTACAGTGAGTTCAAACTTTAAGTTTTGTGGCTCTTGATTTAGAGATAAACACTTGGACATTCTGAAATTATGATCCGTTTTATTGCAACAGTTAAAACTAAACTGTCTGCTTAATTGTTTACAGGAGTTATAAAGCTGTAAATCTGCTCTGTCCTGGAATTTTTTTACAACCATGTGTTCTAACAGTACATCGCTGTGATCTTTATTCTTTATATCAAAATTCATTTATAGCATTCTCGTGACATGAACTTATATAACCCTTCACAACTGTATTGAGTACTGATTTACTAGTAAACCTATGTTACTTGAGCATTAATGATGATAGATCAGTACAAGGTTTCCAGAATTTTTTTGTCAGTCGTACCCCTTAGATATAAAATAAAATTAACTTAAATAATTCCTTGTATACTTGCTATTAATATATTCAGTTATTTATTGTATATTGAATATATAGAGAATAACATGGGAAACTGGATTAGCAAATGAACAAAAACTATGAATGTGACATTACTCGCAAACACAGTGTAAATCTGCTTCAGATTCTGCAATATTCTTGTTTTCCACCAGTGCTGTTATTTGAGCAGCTCTACCTTTCCGGTCGTCTCTATTCCGCGGATGCAGCAGATGTACAGCACTCCCCAGGCTGAGATCAGACTGAGTACCATCCACCACTGCAGACCTCCCGTCTCATCTATGGCCGCTGAGGTGTTCAGAGTCTCACGATACCAGAAATAATCCACAGGCGAGCTCCTCTCACACTCGGAAACGAATCCTGCCAATAATAAACAACAGTTATCGGCTCTACAGAAGTGAAATTTGAACAAAATACCTGTAGTAGCATTTTTAAAAACATTCAGAATCTAGCTCATCCTCAGGGTGCTCATATACCTGTCCTGTTGTCGTTGACCGGACACTGACTCCAAGGTAAAGGATCCTGAAAGGAGTTGTAGAAGTACCACATAACCAAGGCTATGATGGTATTATAGTACAGACTGACCAGAAAGGACACAAACATAGATGCAATACCTGAAACAGAAGAAGAAGTAACCTGCTTAGAACATGGCCACATTACTTTTACACTACGTCACTACACTACCAAGTTTTTTAACAGTAAGATTTTTAATGTTTTTGCTTTTTATGAAGCCTGCAATTGATTGATCCAAAATACAGCAAAAGCAGTAATATTGTGAAATATTTGTACTATTTAAAATAGCTGCTGTTTATTTGAATATATTTTTAACTGTAATTTATTCCTGTGATCAAAGCTTCATTTTTAGCATCATTGCTCCAGTCTTTAGTGTCACATGATCCAGACAGACCCATGAAATTATTCTAATATGCTGATTTAATGTTCAAGAAACATTTATTATTATTTTTATCAATATTTAAAGCAGCTGACTACATTTTATTTCAGGATTATTTGATGTATAAAAAGATCCATTAGATCAGCATTTATCTGAGACATGTTTTTTTTTTTTTCAGAATATTCAGATTTCAGAAAGATCTTTTTTTTTCTGTACTTTGGATCAAATAAATGCAGGCTTGGTGAGCATAAGACATAAAAAATCTTACTGTTCAAAAACTTTTGACTGGTAGTGTAGTTTTTTGCCATTTACAGAATGAGACAGAATATTTTGACTTTTTTTTTTTAAATATTCAAGTGGTGTTTGGGGTTGGTAAGATTTTTTAATGCTTTTGATTTAGATTTTTGAATACTTTTCAATATTCTGTTCATTCAAAAATCCAATAATCAAAATCAGCAATGTCTTTACAATTTAAAATAATTGTTTTCTACTTTTTTTTAACATTTTAAAATGCAGTTTACTCCTGTGATGGCAAAGCTGAATTTTCAGCTGGGGATATGTGGGTTGAAGGTCCAAATTGTCGTTTCAACGTAGCTTCAAAATGCTCTACACGATCCCAACCGAGGAATAAGGGTCTAATTTACTGAAACAATAATTTTCTATCAAAACAAATTAAATTTTATATACTTTTTAACCACAAATGCTCATCTTGCACTAGCTCAACCTCAAGCATTACGAAATCGCGCATGCGTAAACGTGCAAAGAAAGTCAAGCGCCCTTTACAAAAACAACGTTGGATGATTTTAAAGTGCTGATCGCCACTGAAGTCCACAATATGGATAAAATGTTTTCCTTAAAACCTTAATTTCTTTTCAACTGAAGAAAGACACGAACATCTTGGATGGCATGGGGGTGAGTAAATGTTCAGGATTTTTTATTCTGGAAGTGAACTAATCCTTTGATGTGCTCATCAAACTTTCGAACCCACATACGATTTTTATTATTTGTATTATATTTAATATAATATTTAATATTTTGCTTACCAACTCCTAGCATGTAGGGGTTGATACTTCTCCACACACCGACACTTCCTTTCCTTATCCGCTGACCGATGGCAAACTCCAGATGGAGGAGTGGGATTCCCTCGAAAACCAGCAGGATTAGGAAGGGAATCATGAAGGCCCCTGAAAGAAAAGAAATATTATTTTCATTCAGCATGTAATATGTCATCGATGCTTGTGGGTTTTGAGTCATAATCTTACATATAATCTATAAATACAATTACAAATACATTTAACATTCTGTTGAAGTCAGTGGGGTCCATCAACTGCATATTCTTCAACATACTTAAAAGGAGCAAAGTCATTTCTCCAACAGATGCTATTGTCAGCCATTTGCATGGCAGTTGAGTTAATGGTTGGCTGAGACGCTGTGACCCTTGAGGATTTCTCACTAGAAGTGATCTTACCACGCTGTCTAGTTAACCTTGAGCTGAGGTCCATGGTAAAAAAGTTACATACGTTTATTGCTCTTATGTAAACCTGTGAAAATTAATATAAGGCTTTAAGTACCAAAGGTTTTTGATAGCATCTCATAAAGAAAATCTCTTACACAAATTCATAAAGTTTATAACCATATCAGACAATACAGATACATGGTTACTATAGTTCTTGTTACTACTATAAAGCCATTATTAGATAAATTCAGAAGCTCTTTTAAAGCTTTAAGAATCTTAATTATTTTATTTCTATTGCAATAACAACTTCAGTGACTTTAGTGGTATTTTAAAAGCTCCAGTAGCATATGGTAAACGTTTACAAGGTGTAAATTTGTTGCTGTTTTAAATAATTGTTTGCATTATTGAAGTCATTGATATGTTATTTTAATATAATTAATATAATTTAATTTAATTATTATAATACAATTTAGAAAATAATGTGAATTATTTCATTTCTTCAGCTGGAAAGAAAAACCTCATTAGTTTATTAGATTACATCATAGGAAAATTAGGAGATTTTTATTTTTTAATTCATTGCTTTTGTTAATTTAACAAATAAAATGTCTGATTTGAATCTAAAATTGTGCTTGATAATGTCCTGAAAAAAAAAACATATATATTTTGAAATGTTTTCTGCCAATAGTTTTAAAATAATTTTATAGTTTGCCATTTATGTTTTCTAAAATAAATTAATATGCATTTATATATATATATATATATATATATATGCATTTTTTTAATTACCTTTTTTCTTTGTTTACTTAACATATTAGATGTCTCATATTTCATCTATTGGTACAAAAATTGGATTAAAAAAAGAAAAAAAAATTGTATCAGGAGCGAAATTTTTGCTCAAGGTGAAAAACGCAATTGAGAGACATAATTTGTATAAATATTGATGTAAGTAATTTGAAATAGTTTGAGCCTATTTCAATTTTTTATAAAATATTTTTGATTGATTAATTTTCGATTATTACGATGAAATTTTATATAATTGAAAATTTAACTTCTGGATCTGGGACAAAGTTGAAATAATAGGATTTTCATTAAAAAACATTTGAAAAGCAGAAAACTAAATGACAAAAACATGATAAAAGTTTCCCATAACATTGTGAGTTTATCAAAAGAAGTTGATATCTGGTAGTTTTAACTAGATATATTGGTAATGTAAATATATGGATTTGTAAGTTGTTTTTTATGTGCATTTTCATTGTTGGTGCTTTTTCAGATGTAAACGCTTGCAATATACAGTTTTTAAAAATGATTAAATAATATATTTTTAAACAGCTGATTCCAGGCCAAGATGAATTTACCATATTAAAACAATTAAAAGCAGCAAATCATTACCCTGCTGCTGCTGCTGCAAAAAAAAAAATCCCCCTCAAAAATACATATACTATAATAATGTTTTATTATTATGATTATTGCATTGTATTAATAATAATATTATCAGGTTTTTTTTTTATTGAAAATGTTATTAGGATTTTGAAATGGGAATAATAAATGTTAATTTTGCCTGCTATGTTTAGCTAGATATGCTGGAAAAATAAAATAAAGAAAGATTGTGGAAAAAGTATTGCATTATGCTTACAAACAAAAAACACAGATACAAAATAGATACAAACATGTGAAAAATATACATAAATAAATCATTGACCTTATATTTAGTATGCACTTCATTAAAGCCATTTATTATACATTTAAGTGTTATAAATAAATCTGCAAAATTACAGAAAAAAGTACTGGCCGTTCATTACCGGGACATTATCCATTAATTTTACGAATATTTCTGTTAACTATAAAACACAACGCAATGCAATTTAAAATTCAAAATACAGGTAAAACACTTGTAAAAATAAATACAGAAAATGACACACTGATCCAGCTCTAATCTGAACTGATCAATGGTTCAATCACAGACCCACCACAATTCAGCACTCACCTCCTCCATGGCTCTGGCACAGGTAGGGGAAGCGCCAGACGTTGCCCAAACCCACACAGAATCCCACGCAGGTCAGCATATACTGGGCTTTGTTGTCCCACTTGGGTCTGTCTCCAGCCTCCTCCACCTCCAGTCGTTCCAGCGCATCATGGTTCGGGACCCTGTCATCCAGGCCTGGGTTCGGCAGCTTCAGCTTCATGATCTCCTGGGCTCCCTGCGGCCTCACTTGTGGTCAGCAGTGGGTATCTGTGGGTGAATCTCTGATGGTGTTGACAGCAGGAAACTTTGGGAGATGAAGACTCTCTGAGTGGATGCAGTGAATATATGTAGTGAACTTTGGCATCATCCCACCAGGCCAATGAGTCACGGAGCGTCTCGAAGATGGGGGAAATGTCCTGTCAGCTGAATAATGTGAAAAGAAGGGCTGAGGCTGTGCATGGCAAATAATTAATGTCTTATCAGAGACTGAGAATCCGATTACTTGTACATGGCTCTGCATACCCATTCGTGCAGTTAATAACTAAAGATTATGATCTTTACGACACTTTCGAGGTAAGTCAATACCCTTCAGTGTCAAAGATCCTTAACAGTCCCATGAGCACACAAAAGTTATTTTACAGATAATATAATTATTCAACACACACAATCTAGCTTTCACTGAGTCATTCAAAAGAGTCCACTTGATAAGCAATGATGTTTTTGCGATTATTTCCTCTGATTCATGTTTGAAACCTGATTGTTTTATCAAAAGCACTTGCAATCTGTGTTCATCAGCAACTTTCAGATCACTTTTTTCTTAGTCGGGTATATAGAAATGAAGGAGGGATGACAACTGTTCTTAAGTTTGTGGTGAGTTAGCATTTTAGAATGCTAAAATGTTTATGCTGATTTCCATCAAGGTATTCAGTGTGTAAAGGTCAAACGAAGAACACACGCTTCATGATTCCATCCTGTTTTACTGCGAAGATAAAGAGTGAAGGACAAATAAAAAACATACTCTAAGAAAAGTCTGTAAAATGAGGGGTTCAAAGTACTGTATTAATATGAAGGAATTTTTCACAGGTGTTTTACCTGTATTTTATGTTGTATTTTAGGGTTAAACAAAATGTTTCTTCATTTTGTTCTTTGTTTTTCACGGACAGTGTACATAAAAAATGCTATCACCTTCTGGAAGTTTTGGATTTGCTGTCGTCACTTGAATCTTTTATCAGTATTAGACTGATTAGACTTATTTGCAAAAACCGATAAACGCCACTTTCATAAAAAATGAACTGACTGACGTGCATTATTCTCCAAACATAGCGCTGTCTGAACCCTAAACACGTGTCAAAAAAGCCGGTATTGTCTACTTTCGAGGTATCGCGAGTTCACGTTTACAGCAGAAGCCGACAAGCGCCCTTCTTGTTTGTGAACAGAATTCCGATAAGTAAATTTTAGCGAATCAGCGCGTTGTATTCAGGTCAGGTGACAAGGCTGCTAGTCACTTTGAAAAGACGCGCTAGTAGTTTCGTCAACGCTGACTAAAAGTGATCAAGGATGGGTAATTTTGACGAACTCGATAAACCTGTGATATCTTCGGGGCGTAAAAGGAAAATAAAAGCTGAAACTTTTTTACGAAACCTTGCTAAAGCAGCAAGTTACAGTGGTAAAAGCTGCTCCCTGTATTGCGTGTAATCACAATCGTACATTTTATGATCACAACAACAAAACTTGTCAGGCGTCTACATTGTCAGCTGATGAGAATACAAAGATAAAACGAGTGTCTTTTGTTTTGTTTTTTTTTATTTGTAACATTGAAACTTGAAATGTGGAGTTTGCCAAAAAACGACTGTTGGAGTTATCTGCTTATTTTGCTATAAAACAAACTTTTAATATATATTCAAAAAACATACTTTCAATGAACTTTAATGTTGTAAGTTACATATATTTTTTAAAGTTATTACTACTTAATAAAAACAACCCAAATACAGTTTGATTGATATTATTTGGAATGCACGAAAAAAATAAAATACATAAAAAACAAGATTTTTTTGCAAATACTCTTCAGACAGAAAGTTTATAGAAAGTTTACTGCACATCCGCTTAGAGCAAAGGTGTTATTTTTAGTATCATTTATCAAATATTTGCTAAAGACATTGTCTGCGTAAAGATTAAGCATTAGTGCAATGCAAAAAATCAATTATTTGCTGTAGATAAGTTACCAATTAGATATAAAATGGTAAAAAAAGACGGAAAGCATTTGCCCACTCAAGTCGGTTACAATGACGAACTGCGGTCAGGTTGAGACCCCGATGAGGACGAGGAGCATGCAGATGAGCTTCCCTGTGACAGTTTCTGACAGTTTGTGCAGAAATTATATGGTTATGCAAACCGATTGTTGCAGCAGCTGTCTGGGTGGCTGGTGGCTGATGTGGAGGTCCTGGGCTGGTGTGGTTACGCGTGGTCTGCAGTTGTGAGACCGGTTGAATGTGCTACCAAATTCTCTGAAACGCCTTTGGAGACGGCTTATGGTAGAGAAATGAACTTTTAATTCACGGGCAACAGCTCTGGTAGACATTCCTGCAGTCATGCCAATGCCAATTGCACACTCCCTCAAAACTTGCGACATCTGTGGCATTGTACTGTGTGATAAAACTGCACAATTTAGAGTGGCCTTTTATTGTGGCCAGCCTTTGCAATAATCATGCTGTCTAATCAGCATCTTGATATGCCACACCTGTGAGGTGAATGGACTGTCTTGGCAAAGAAGTGCTCACTAACACAGATTTAGACCGATTTGTGAACAATATTTGAGAGAAAAAGGCCTTTTGTGTACATAGAAAAAGTCTTAGATCTTTGAGTTCAGCTCATGAAAAATGGGGGCAAAAACAAAAGTGTCGCGTCTAAAATTTTGGTCAGTGTAGTTGAAGCACCTTTACAGCCTCAAGTCTTTTTGGGTATGATGCAGCAAGATTTGCACATCAACAATGACAATTATCTGCAATTCTTTGCCTCACCTCTTCACTTCCCAAGCTTTGTCAGCTTGGATAGGGTCTGGCAGACATTTTCAGGTTTCTCCAGAAGTGTTTGATTGGGTTCAAACCCAAGCTCTGGCTGGGCCTCTCAAGAACATTCACAGAGTTGTCTGTAAGCCACTCTTGCTGTGTGTTTAGGGTCATTGCCCTGTTGGAAGGTAAACCTTCTGCCCAGATGTTCTGAATGCTCTGGACTGGGAGCATTGAGCTTTTCTTACACTCTGACAAGTCCCTCAATCCCGGCCACTGAAAAACAGCCCCACAGCATGAGGCTGCTACCAGCACACTTTACTGTTGGGATGGTACACTGTAGGTGATGAACAGTCCCTGGTTTCCTTCAAACATGATGCTTGGAACTGAGGTTTATCAGACCACAGAAGGGTCTGAGGGTCCTTTAGGTGCTTTTTTTCCAAGTGTGTTTTCATGTGGCTTCACTGAAGAGAGGATTGAGACATGCTGCAGTGATGTCTGTCCTTCTGTAAGTTTCTCCCATCTGCATATATGATCATGGAGCTCAACTAGAGTGACCATCAGCTTCTTGTTCACCAGTATAACCAAAGCTCTTCTCCATCAATTGCTCAATTTGGCCAGGAGACCAGTTCTAGGAAGAGTCGTGGTTGTTTCAATCTTCTTCCATTAAGGGTAACAGAGATTACATGCGTCTGTGAACTCTTAATGCAGCAGAATTTTTTCTGAACTCTCACCCAGATGTGTGGCCTGATGCAGTCCTGTCTCTAAGCTCTACAGGCAGGTTTTTTTTTTTAACCTCAGGGCTTGGTGTTTGCTCTGAAGTGCATTTTTAGGTGTTAGGCTTTTTATTAAGACACCTGTGCCTTTCCAAATCACACCCATTCAATTGAATTTGCCACAGGTTAACTTCACTCAAAATGTAGTAACATCTACAAGCAATATTAATGCTCCTGAGGTAAATTTTAACTGTCCCAGATAAGGGTATGAATACTTATATACCCAAAAATAATAAAAGCCTTTTAAACTTTTTAAATACATACATCTTGTGTAGGCTATATAATAATAATAGGCCAATAAAAAATTAATAATAAACATGTAAGCAATATAAATAATATGTGACCCTGGACTATGAAACCTTATTCATGACTAAATAAGAGTCAAATTCTTTGAAATTGAGATTTATACATTGACTGAAAGCTGAATAAATAAGTTTTCCATTGATGTATGGTTTAGGATAGGACAATATTCGACCAAGATGCAACTATTTGAAAATCTGGAATCTGAGGGTGCAAAAAAAACAAAAAACAAACAAACAAAAAAACAAAAGCAAAATCAAAATATTGAGAAAATCACCTTTAAAGTTGACCAAATGAAGTTCTTAGCAGTGTATATTAATAATCAAAAACTAAGTTCTGATATATTTACGGTAAGAAAATTACAAAATATCTTCATGGAACAAGATCTTTACTTAACATCCTAAGAATTTTTGGCATAAATAAAAAATTGATCATTTTGACCCATACAATATATTGTTGGCTATTGCTACAAATATACCCTTGCTACTTAAAACTGGTTTCAATATTTCTGTTCGTTTACACTGACCCCTAGCGATAGCTAGCCGTAACACAATAGCCACTGCTGATGAGCAGGTGGTTTGAAACGTGCAAGATGGATAAAATGGATCTGATTGTTGTTCAGGCCACCACAATCTTGAGAGAGTAGGCCTACTGCCGGGAAAGTCAAACAATAAATAACATATGGAAAGAAAAGAGCACTGGGTAATTTCTCAGCTTGTTATTAGCGTCATCATAGAAGTGAACAGTAACACTTTACAATACGTGTGCACAAATATGCATTAATTTATGCTTAATTAATGCACAGATAATCACAATTTAATGTATAATTAATGAAGAACTAAATTATTTATGAATGATTACTACTTCAGCAACTAATGAACATTCTATATGATTCACAGATTAAGTAATCAATAAATTGTTATTAGTTAAATGTGTCATGATGTATTAATTCCCTAATAACCTATTTTATTAACTAATGATGTAAATTCCTATGTTAATTACCACAGTGGTCAAAGCTATGTACTTCAACTTCAACTAGCTAATGATTTGCAAATATATCATTATGTTGTGATTTTACTTGTTGAGGCACAGAACTATTAACTAATTGTTAAGTGTTAATGTCTTTGTGGTTATGGATATAGAATCAGTTACTAGGTCATGTGCCTCAATGAGTTGGAGCCATGCATTTCAACTTTCAGTTGTCTGCTTTATTTAATCATTAGCTAATGATTTGCAAAGCTATCATTATGTTATGACTTTACTTGTTGAGGCACAGGACTAACTAATTATAAACCCATAACCACAATTAGTTAATAAAATAAGTTATTAGGGAATTAATACATTATGACACATTTAACTAATAACAATTTATTGATTACTTAATCTATGAATCATACAGAATGTGCATTTGTTGTTGATGAAGTAATTATTAATAAATGGTTTAGTTCTTCATGAGTTAAATATTAACTCATGATTAGCTCTGCATTAGTTAAGCATGAATTAATGCATATTTGTACACCCGTACTGAACTCCCTTACAATTGCATATAGGAAAATTAATGTCTTGCAGAGACGTGTATGTGTGATAGAAAATGCATATCCACCCAACCAGGAATGAATTGAACTGAAACTGATACTTTTTTTCTTTTCTACTAAGCATAGTTCATGTTTACTATCAGTGCTGTGCTTTCACAACTAAGGGTGGGACAATATACAAAATTCACAGTCCCATTTTGCTCAAGTGTCTTTGTGTGTAAATGTGTGTAAATTTGAGTGTAATAATATCAAATTAAAAGCAGGCTATAAATTTAGGCTATCATACATTTTCATTTAATTCTTAATAGCAATTGTCTAGAAGCATTACATACAGTTGTCCTTATTTTTAAAAAAGTTAAAAAAGTATGCTATGTGTACTTCTTCACAAAGGAATAAATAATATGCACATACATTAAAGCTAAAACGCAGTGTTTGTGATATAACTTTGACCACTAGGTGTCGCGAGAACTCCGGCTCTTGCCCTCATACCTTCACTGTTGTGACTGGAGGGAGTCCCCCAATCCCGCTCACGTACTGCATCGCTGTAGTCATCAGACAGACTGTAGATGTCCCGTCCCGTCCCGTCCCGTCTGCAGCAGTCTGCCTCAGCACCTTGCCTGCCCGACATGCCCTTGGATATTACCGGCCCTCCTCTTGCGAGAAACTACTGTAGACATATAGAAACCACTGAACACTAACAGAGGACATCGCAGTAGGACGGAGTGTACCTGGATTCTTGACACTTTTACACTGCGTCTGATCTAAAGGATTTTTTTAGTCGGTCTATACTTTTTTGTTGTTGTACCGACTTTTCCCAAATCGACGTGTATGGATGTACCATGGCTACGTTTGCATGCAGGGTGCAGTTCTTAGATGATACTGATCCATTTAATAGCACAAATTTTCCGGAGCCGACCAGACCCCCACATTTCACATTCAGAGAGGATATTCCGCTCATCAATCAGATCGCTGGAGTTCACAGACTTCTGAAAGCCCCACACAAGGTATGACAGACACCCCTAAAGCAAAGATAGTTTTATTTACTCTCTAAATGACTGTGTTTATTAGAGGTATTTACATCTATATTTGATGCAGTGCACAAATGTTTTGTTATTGCAGTAATTCTGGAGGGCATCATGCAGTTATATGGCAAGCCTTTTTAACAAGTATTGGCTAAAACTTATATCCAGCATCTATATTTGTTATGGCTTCTTATTTACTAGTAATTTCTCGAATAGTGACTAGAATGTTAATGTTTCATTGGCTGCACTTTATTCTACAGTGCATGCAGTTGCATGTTGGTTTAGAGTTGGTACATGGTTATTACCCAGTTATTGTAATTACTATAATAAGTACATAATACATATATGTGGAACAGGACTGTAAAATAAAGTGCTACAGTTGCGTTAGATACTAGTACTTATTCATTAGTTATCTGTTTAAGTTTTCTAATTGAATAGACACTGGCATCTGTTAGACAAAATTGTATACCAGTCTAGTAAGCTGGTATAATTGAACTATAAAGTAGCTATTCTGACTAATAATTTGTAAACATCAATATTAATTGTAACAAAGGAAACATTTCTAGTAGCAGTCTGAATAGATAAAAGTGTCAATAACACTTTACAATAAGATGTCATTTGTTAATGTAAGTAACATGAACAAATTACAGTATTTATTAATCTTTGTTAATGCTAGTTAATAAAAATACAGTTGTACATTTTGGTTTGTGTTAGTTCACAGTGCATTTACTAATGACTAATGCAACTTTTGATTTTAATAATGCTTAGTAAAAGTTGACATTAATATTAAGTAAAATTAATAAATGCTATAGAAGTATTGTTCATTCTTAGTTCGTGTTAACTAATGAAACCTTATTGTGACGTGTTACCAAATTGTCTAATAAATAGATGCTAGTCTGTTAGTTCTAATAAATAAGTAGTTTAACTATTCAAACGGTTACACATAACTAAAAACAAAAGGTTACTGGTTACTAGCAAAACTGATATTTAAAATTTGAAGTAAATAGTTGGTTTTTGAACCACAGATTTAGCTGACAAAAATAACAAGTGGTTACCAGACACTAAAGTATAGTTACTTGTCACTACTTGGATATTGATCAGTAACAATATAAGTAAAAGAATAAGTACTAGTGACTAATTGAAATAGACTGGTTACTGTTGGTGACCAGTACTAATGAACAATCACTAGTGAACCTGAAAAATACACTGGTCACTTTTGGAACAACTAGTAGACTGTAAAAAGTGGTAACCTGCATTGTTACTTTAAAACGCTATTTTTACTTGATTCGTTGGTATTTAAATGTATAATTTTGACCTCAAATGACTTATAATAAATAAATAAAACCAGATGATAACATTTTTAGGTAACTGTTCTGTTTTTAGTATAATTAGAAATATGTACAAGTCACATAGTGTAAAAGAATTAACGTTCAAATGGCTTGCCATACCTTCTATGCAGTGCCATTGCACTGTTAGAAAGAAGTGATATGATGTCAGGATACCTTAATGCGTCTTGGGCTGCACTGCAGCACTGTCTGCGCTGCCTTGTGCACACACGGGGTTGTTTGTTATTGTCCGTGCTTCCAAAGCACACCTTTTCAGGCTTATTTAAATACAGTCAATAACAAAACTATTATAGTGGCATTGTTTATAAGCAATCACTTTTCTGATATTATAATAGGAATGACAGGTAACTGGTGTTGATAGTGTAGATATTCACATCCTGTCTCTTCTCGCAGCCTGTAATAAACCTTACCTCTAAATTACCCAGCTCTCCTTCATTACAGGCATGACCCAAAACAACCGAGGTTCTTCTCCAACTGTGGAAGATATAATTGTTGTCTTAAACTTGGTTCATTTCCACCACATAAACAGTGTTATCCTTTAAGCAGGTTTTAGGAGTGCTGTTATTGTGGTTTTAGAGGAATGCACAGCAGCTGAGTGCCATACTTGGGTGGACTGAATGCTTGAACATGCCGTGTCCACATACTCAGGAATCTACAGCTGTCATTGGCACTGTCAGTGCTGACCGTCCAGATAAAAGGGTCCTCCAAGGGGCCGAGCCACCCTGTTTGGTGTGCAGCTTGTTGTTTGTATTGGACTATTACTGTTCACCTGTGTACTCAGAGCTAGGCTGTAGTTTCCAAGCAGGTGAATGTCAACTCTATGTTGCCATTAGTTTGTGAATGTTCACCAGGTAAAAGTTAACATGACTCAACCACTACCAGTCATCAATGGAAATTTTAGTGCATCGCAGCTGGTTCTTTATGAGTGGTTCATTTTTTGAAGTACTGACCTTTCCAAAACAAACATGCATGCAAGTATTTCTGCGACTCGGTCCCTCTCATTAAGACGGTTCCTTAAATCACTTGAAGAAGTGATGAAACATTTTCAACAAATGGGTAAATAAGTCCAGATGCTCATTAGTTATTGGACTTTTGTTTCAGATTTAGAATTTTGTACTACTTTATACTTTCCTAATGACCTAATGTCATAGACATATTTGCTGTGAAACATCTGCTAGCAGCTAGTCCAAAAATGGGACAAAAATGGTAAATATCTTATTTGATATATCTGAGCTCATTTAAAGGATTCTGAACACAACATCTTAAGTTATATAAAAAAGTTTATTATTCAGATAAACATTAAAAGTTTAATACAGCTTTAAAATTATTTTTTTCCCCGTAGTTTAGAACGTGCCCTGTTTGCAGACTTTTTTCTGAGCAAAAAATTATGTCTATCATACATTTTTAACATGTTTTGCAGAAAACATCCAGTAAAATGTCATTCGGTGCAACCAAAATATCTTGTCAGCCATATTTCAAATCAGAATTACTAGACGTCATTAAAAGACTTTAAGTCTTTCAGTCAGCACTTTTTTAGATTTCAGTATTTTCACAGTTTCTTTAAGTACAGGTCAGAATAAGTATGTTGTTTCATTTTTAGATATTTAAATACTTCAGTTATACTGAATGGTGACGGAACCTTATTTCACCTATATTTTAACATTTAAGACTCTTTGCTTGCTTTTAGCATGCGTTCTGTGCATATAAAATCACTTTTGTAAATTTAGTTTTATGTGGACAACAAAACAGGACATCTTGTCTTTGAACCATATCGTTTTTTTAACCAAAATAAAAGGGGTCATGCAAAATGCATGCTATTTTTTATTTAGTATTGACCTGAATAAGATATTTCACATTAAAGGGATTTACATATAGTTCACAAGAGAAAATAATAGTTCAATTTATAAAAATGACCCCGTTCAAAAGTTTACACACACTTGACTCTTAATACTGTGTTGTCACCTGAATGATCCACAGCTGTGTGTTTTTGTTTTTTTTTTGTTTAGTGATAGTTGTTCATGAGTCCCTTGTTTGTCCTAAACCGTTAAACTGCCTGCTGTGCTGCAGAAAAATCCTTCAGGTCCAACAAATTCTTTGTTTTGAACCCTTTCCAACAATGACTGTATGATTTTGAGATTCGTCTTTTGACACTGAGGGCAATGGAGGCACTTATATGCAACTATTACAGAAGGTTGAAACGCTCACTGATGCTCCAGAAGCAAACACGATGCATTAAGAGCTGGGGGTGAAAACTTTTGAAAAGAATGACGATGAGTACAGTTTTCTTATTTGGACTAAATATATATATATTCATTTAGTACTGCCCTTCAGAAGCTACAGAAGATACTTACATGTCTCCCAGAAGACAAAATAAGTTAAATTTACCCTGATCTTCCAATTCTTAAAGTTTTCACCCCCGGCTCTTAATGCATCGTGTTTCCTTCCGGAGCATCAGTTAGCGTTTCAACCTTCTGTTATAGTTGCGTTCTGTAATAACATGCATTTTGTATGATCCCCTTTTATTTTGATAGAATAAATGACATTTTGCAGATTCTGCAAGGTGTATGTAAACTTTTGACTTCAACTGTATATGCCAATCATCAGTGTGTGAGAGAAATGATGTATGAAATACGTACATAAATACTTAAGGTTTGAGGTTTACGGTGAATTTTCATGGACAAAATCCATTCATTTAAATAGGAAAGACTGCTGGGGAACGATTTTGTAACAAGTTGGTCACATGGTTTTACCCAACCTGATCTTATGATGAAAATGTACCTGTGGGAACTTTTTCGCAAGACACGAAATACGTATCGCCATGTACGTTTCGTGACATATTCGATGTGAAATTCGGTCTCTCATCTTTCAGTTCTTTCATTGTTAGCCATGTTTTTCAAAGGATTTGTACCCAAGGATTCTGCATTCTAAGTCTTTTTACATTTGGAAAGTGAAACATATGGAGCTGTAATCATAACTGTGTACAAAAATGATACAAGTGCTCACTGTTTTACTGCCTCTAGTGTTCATTTCTGTTGGAAACTGCAGTGATATGTACTTAGTGATGCTTATTTCGCATCTCACAAAAAAGTTCCCACAGGTACGTTTTCGTCATGAGATTAGGTCAGTTTTACCCCATTTATTAACAGAAAGTAGCTTGATATGAATGTCACTTCGGTCTAAAATGTGCTTTATTTATCACTATAGTATTGACAGTAGGGCTTTTTGCTGACATTTTGCGATCAAAAATACACAAATGTGATGTTTAATCTTCACCACTTACTATGTGCAATTCAGACCGCATTTTACAACATAAATGATAATTTTGTAAAAAATCTAATTATTATAAGATGCAGCATTCATGCAGATAAAGTTGTAGCAGTTATTATATACATATTTAGTGTCAGACGTACAGATCTAAACTTGCATAATTAAAATTGGCGTTAATAGCTGTGTTTTGAAATGACTTTCATGCAAACGTGTCCTGTCATGTAAGACCTGATTCACTTATGAAGGCACCAGATCTGAAGGATTGTTCCAGTAAACGGCATCCATTGGAACTTGTGTGCACTATTGTACATCTGGGTATTTCCTTTGTTATGATTTCTGAGTAGTGTCTATCCAGAATGCGATGAATCCTCAACGGCATCATTTCTCTAGTGCATCAGAAGGTCCCAGCAAAGCTTTCGACTTCCTCCACACAATCCATCGTTGGCGGCTTAGCAACATAAGATATGATTCAAATTCTCTTTGAGCCAACAGTATTTTCCAAAATCACAATGAAGCAGTCAGTATAAGGAACCACAGAGATAATGGGAGTGTCAGTAAAGGAAAGAGATGTATGGTGACCATTGAAAAAGAGAACGTCAGAAAGAGAGAGGGAGAGGGAGGAAAGGGGATGTGATGAGCTGGCATGTTATTTAACATCAGCCTGCAAATGAGCCAGTTGGATTCGTTCAGTTGAACGCAGTCCATCTTTGTCTTGATTGTTATTTTCATTTACAACAAGACTAACAGATGTGACATGCTTTATTACGTGTCCAGGGTGTCATACAAGGATGTCGTAACTTTTATGTTGTTAATCAAAAAGCACATTAGTGGAGTATTTTAATATTGTCGAACGATTCCATCACAAATTTGGAACTTGGTTATAAAATGCCTGGGACGTATTTGTCTGAATAAAATGAAGAGGAATTCTAATATTTATATGTAAGATATACAGACATGTTTTAGCAGCATTATACATTGTTTATCCAGGATGCAGGGGTTAGGGAAATAGATCTTGGCTGAGAAACATGAACCATATGGTGTGACACCGGTGTTGGTTTTGATTAGTTGGAGTCACTTGGATTGCTTAACTGGAAAGAACAAGTAATGTTTCTGTAAGACATCAGAGGGTCAGTTTATGTGTGGCATGTATACACTGCCGTTAAAAAGTTTGGGATCAGTACGATTTTTTATGTTTTTATGCTCATCAAGGCTGGATTTATTTGACCAAAAATAGAGAAAAAATGAAACATTAGTGCAATTTAAAATATACTTTAAAATGTAATTTACTTCTTTGAGTTTTCATCAGCCATTACTCCAGTCTTCAGTGTCACATGATCCTTCAGAAATCATTCTAATAAGCTGATTTATCATCAGTGTTGTAAACAGTTGTGCTGCTTAGTATTTTTTTGGAACCTGTGATACTTTTGGATGAATTAAAAGTTTAAAAGAAACGTAAAATATCTGTTGGTCCTCTTCCAAATTCTACTGAGGAGGAGGCAAGAGAGGCAGTGTCTCTTCAAAATATTGGATGAAAAATAAATTTGCAGGACGAAAATAAAACAACGACAGTATTAAAAAATATAACATTGAAAAGTGTATAAATCACTCGTTTTTTTAAAGAAACACTGTCCAACAGCGACACCAGCAGGTAAAGTTACAGTGGGAGTCCGCATCTCTTTTACCATGATTGGATATGACTGGTCATGATCGGCTGTGATTGGTTCATGCGATAAATCCCGCCTCTTGTGTTTGTGCGCGTTTCAACAATATCGGTTTGTAAACATTCGGGATGCGTGCGCATCATGGTTGAGGAAAACCCCGGAGAGATAGCCTTTACGGCTAGAGAACTACATGGATACGGTACAAAATAGTTACATTTAAAAAGATTATAAATTGTATTGATTAGATGTCATTTTCAAAATGTTCTCTGCATATTACAAGAGCTTGTCACCCAGCGATAAGCACTGTTATTCAACAAAATTGATGTTAGATAGTGGGATAGTCTTACAGATTCGAAACAGGGATGATGTTTTTTGTGAGCGGAGCCAATTTGGTGACAGAAAATAATGTTTTTAAATGTGTCAGTCTGGAATAAAATAGTAAAAAAAATTATATTTCAAAATTCTGACTTTATTTTTGCAATTCCGAGATGATATCTCACAATTCTAATAAGGAAAAACGACTCGTCATTCTCTCTTTTCCCCTCGGCTCAGAATAGGAGTTAATATCCCACACTTCTGGCTTTTTTCCACTCAGAATTGACAAACTCACTATTTTTCACTATAGTTAAATCGACTCCGAATTAGGAGATATGAACTTGCATTTGCGAGAAAAAAAGTCAGAATTGTGAGATAAAATAAATGTTATGTAAAAATGTTAATAGTAATAGGTTTAAATAATATGTCATGCTGTAACTGTAGGGCTAATACAATACGTCCCCTATGAACTGCATATGTAAATATTATGTAGACCTATTGTTTAAATCGAATTTATGCTTTAAAAGTATAGTAATCATAGCAGTTTTCATCTATAGTATGTACGTTTAAAACGTCTGCGTTTTGCTTCAAATTGCGTCTTTGACAACAGTATTCTATAAAAATTATTTGCATTCCGATTTTGACATCAAATATTGTTTTTTTTTCTTATTCCATGGATTTTTCCCGTTTGCCTCCACTAGTGTTTTTCTGCAACCACTAATGCACGCGCAGCTGCAAGTGACGTAACTGCGCCGTCTACTCCAAATTGGTCTATAGACCTTTTTCCTGAGAAAATGATGAGCGCCGCCATTACGAATTCTAACTGCCGACTGGATGCTCTTCTGTTCCAATAGGTCTCAATAGGAACCCATTCAAATAGCGCCCATCTGTTTGTAATGTAGCTAACGTCAGCAGCTTAGTGTCATCTACACATTCATTAAACTTTGAGGAGTGAGGCACTGACAAATGACAGTCATTGAAACATTGCAAAGTGATGGCGCTATGGAGCTATGTGCTTTTTAAAAACTTTTTTTAATAGCCTTAACATTAGATTATCAGCTCGGAATATATGCTAATTTGATTAGAAACACTGGAGACCGAAAAATCAAAGCATCATTCCAGTTAAAAGGGTCATCGGATGCCCATTTTCCACAAGTTGATATGATTCTAATGAAAAGTCTATAATATACTTTGGTTAAAAATTCTCAATAGTTGTGTAAAACAACACCCTTTTCACCTTGTCAGAATGAGCTCTGCAAAAATCATCCCATTCTGAGGGATTGCTCCTTTAAATGCAAATGAGTTCTGCTCGCCCCGCCCCTCTCTTCTCTCCGTGGAGTGACGAGCCTGTTTACTTTAGTCGCATTTAGCCGCATTTACCCGATAAACTTGCTAACTAGCACATTATTAGGAAAGGCGATCGCAAAGATTCATAAAAAACTCTTAAACTGCTGTAAATGAAGCTTGATCGTGAATGATTCGCGCAAACGCAGACGGATATATGTAGATTGGAAGCCGCATTCCCTTCACAAAAAAACTTAATCCACTGCATCAGATGTCGGGAGTAAATGACGACCACTATGTTCATTATTACATCCAGCAACACAACACCTCAATCACTCAATCGGAGATATTCTTGTCTAACCTACATCCCTTCTCCGGCATCGAAACAATGGAGGTCAGACTGTTACAACTGATCTGAGGTAAGACGCTCATGTCAATCAACTATCGTGGGAGCGGCTTCTGTTGGTGTGACGGCACACCGACAGGCATCTGAGAATGGCTCGATTTGAAAAAGGGGATATTATTTTTTTCACAGATTAATTAAAAAACCACTGCATGGATTTTTATCATTATAGGGTAGATTTGTACATACACTGCCAACACACATTAATGTTCAAACAACATGAAAAAGTG